>JAYDZE010546223.1:0-14009 GCA_034509125.1 Monilaria moniliformis | reverse complement strand
CGTCGAAAAATAAATTAGATGTTATGTAATTTTGTTTTGTATTTTGAAATGTATAACTTTAAACTATAACAATGTTTTAAAATTTACTAGTTTTATCATTTATGTTAATTTTTTACGTATTATGTAATTATTTATCGTACAACTCGCACCCCCAAATTAAAAATCATGGATACGCCACTGCTTATATGCAGCATATATATAATAAGATTGCATACTTCATCTGAGGAGGATTATGAGGTCACTGATTCCATGTCTATTGAGCTCGTGATCATGCGAACCTGCAGGTATGATCATGGGCTCTTGCGCTGCGAAATCGAAGACCTCCTTCCAATCTCTAACGTTTTTAGTGTGCTCGGTGTCGTAATATCCTAGAGGCTTCACCTCGTCTCTCGCCACCTTCTTCTTCTCCTCTTTCTGCAGGGCGAAGAATTCCCTCGAAAACAGTTCCATCTTCTCCCTGAGATGCAACGTCAAGCCATGGTTGATCACTTGGAAAAACCCCCAGTTCTTGTACGCCTCGCGGGGCCACTAGACTCTCCAGTGAGGTTGATAAATGGGACGTTGTTGGCCTCCACTGTTTCAGGTTTAGGCCTGTATTCCGGGTCCTGGATGAAAGCAAGATCCACTAGTTCTCCCATGGCTAGCCATAATGAAGTACTGGTAAGATCCTTTAAAAAACATCTACTGGGAGTTACATGGAACCTGGACAACAATGTGATATTTCCGCCACGTATTTTTTTTTGAAGTTGAATTCTTTTGCTCCAAATTCACTGCAGGATTTGCTCTCTCTTGTTGGAACTTCTCCAAGTAGAATAATGTGGTCGGATCGAGTTTTTAAATATAGTGGAATCTGGTATTTTGTTATATCGGTATATTCTGTATATATAGCTAGGCATGGATGATTAAGACTAATTATTTTGTGGTAATCACAATATAGGACATGAATTCGGGTCAAACCTACTATTTAGGTGTCATATCTATCAACTTTTTAGGCCAAACCATTAATACGCATAATTCACAAGTCACAAACTAGACAAGTCCTTATAAAATGAGGTTATGGATAGAATTACTTTGTAATCTTAAGACACGGGAGCCTTGTGATATGTATGCAATGGATCGAAAATCTTGCCATCAAAGCCCAATCGAAATGCAAGACCTAAGGGCATCTGCAATGGTGCCGCTTGTGTGGTTGTCGTCCGTGATGTGGCTATTGTGGAACTTGCGGCGCCATTGCAGGGGATGCGCGGCCACCGGTAGCTGCAGCATGTGCTCCTCGTCCGGCTAAGATGTGACGATCGGTTGCGGCTGATCGCCACATAAATTTGAAAGGTCTAGATTTATCAAAGCTAATTGCGTTTATGTTGTGTTAGCTCGGCTACTTGATTTAACTTTAGAATTTAATAATAATTTTGTTTAAATTAAGTAATTTAGGATTTTAAATTATGTATTTTTTAAATTTAGTAATTTAGGATTTTAATTCTAATTTTATTTTTTAATTAATGTAATTTTTAATTTTTTATTGATTAATTTTGCATATTTATATATTTATTTTTATTTTATAAATATCAAAATTTAAATAAATATATAAAATTAAAAAATAATAGAAAATAATGAAATAAATAAAGTATAGTGTGTGTGTCCAAATATATGATCGAAATTTTGGGCTGCATGATCAGATACAGCGTTGTGACTTGAAAATGAGGATGGGGTGCTGTTGCCTAGGCCTGCAAAATCGGGTACCCGCGGATACCTGCACCCGCCATTGCGGGTATCCACACCCGAAATTACCGAAAATACCGCACCCGACCCCGACCCTGAGTGACGGATCGGGTACCCGGATACCCGACACGGGTACCTGTACCCGACGCCGGCGGGTACCCGCACCAGACCTCTTTAATTTTTTTTTCTTTTCTTCTTATAATTATTCTTCTTTCAATTGGGAACAAGGAGAGGGCCAATTCACAATTGAATGGAATTCAACTCGTTGTAGCTCCTCTTTCACTTCAAATCTACTCATTTTTATTCGTCTGCAAACTCCTTGAATCATAGCTCAAATTCACTGTTTAGATGGAAAATTGGTAAAATTTGGAGCAATTGATCGCAAATAATTGAATCGATGCGAAGAGGCAACAAACAATATGGGGCTGTGCGGCCCGTGAGCGTGAATTCTCGAGGAATTTGAGAACGGGAAAAAAAGTTTGAAATATCTCGACAACAGTCAATGACTCAACAATCCTTCCCCAGTCCCCACGACTCACTCCCAGCCCAGCTTCTCTCATTCTCAATCAAAACTCAAAAGATTCACAACAGCTATTTTGATGAAATTTAGTACATGCAGTAGGCTGACCTGAAGGCTGAGGCGGAGCGGAGGCGTGACGAGCGCGTCGCCTTCTGGGAGTGCGGTCGAGCGATTTCAGTTTCTGCGAGCGGCAGGGGGTGGGGGTGCGGTCGAGCGCGTCGCGGGTGGGGACCGTGGTCCTGTGGACGTCCCGTGATGGCGTGATGCGAGGGAATCAGAGAGACTGAGAGAGGCGCGAGAGGGTAGACGAAAGAGGGAAAAATTGGATTTGGGAATGGGAAGGGAACCCTCGTTCACAGACACAGACTCACACTCGTTCTGTCGTTCACGGTTCAGCAGTTTTCTTGAATTGAAATTCGAATGGAACAGTTAAAGTTAATTAATTAATTAATTAGGTCATTAAAATCGAGTATTGCGGGTACCCGATACCCGAAACAGCGACAAACTTAATACCCGACCCCGATCCAGCAACCGACAATCACGGGTATCAGATACCCGATACATCGGATCGGGTCGAGTATTACCCGATACCCGGTATCCGAATTTGCAGGCCTACTGTTGCCCATAGCCTAATATCAAACATTCAGTTTGCCAATTAAGGAAACAATATGATACGAGGGGTTTTTCACTCCAAAACCCCTCTTTCTTTTCACAATCACAGTTCTAAAAGGTGTGTTAAATTATCGCTCTTTTGTTCTTAACCTTTGGTGTAATCTTTCTAATTGATGATTACCGCCAATTGATTTCCCCACCTTCTGTTTTTACTTTCTAGATTTGTCACTTCTACTCCTCTGCTTTTTCTTTGAATGTTTTGCTAATTTTGCGCGCCATTTTATCATTTTCCTCCGTATAATTTGTTTGTTCCACAGCTGGAACTGAATATTATTCCGAGCTAAATTTCGTATAGTTTGTATTACATTGAGTTTGTTATTGTTCAATTTGCTGCCGGGACTTAGTCTGGAAAGTTTCTTGAGGCCTAATTTCAACAAATAATCAGAAATTCAGATGTGAAATTAGAGGAAATTTAGAAAGTTGACATTTTTAATTTCTCAGAGAATTGGTATTGGTATGATTTGTTGATCAAGAAATGGGTTCATTTCTTACAAAGGGTAGAAATTTTGGTACAGTGAGTTAATTGCTGGGCAGTGGATCTCTTCTCGGTGGTAAGATTTTGCCAAGATTATTTATGCGGTCGCAAATTCTTGGTAGAAGACCAGTATAATGAGCTAAGATATTGTTACCGTTGCAGCAGGCACATTTTTATAAACATAGATGCTCGAGTATTAGCATTTCAGTTGTGTCTTAGGTATCTAGTTTTTAGTTTTGCATTTTGGGTTTTACAAATTTGATCTTTATTAAGATTGCTTGTTATGAAAGAAATTTTCTGGCTAAAGGCTGGGGCTTTGCACTTCTTTGAGCTTGGTGAATTTATGTAACTGGCCTCATAAAATGTAACTTAGAAAATTTATCTGTTAGTTGAGATCAACTTTAAAGTATACTCTTGAATCTTGCCTTGCAGATGACTAGATGGGATGAGATTCCCTGCCCGTGCAGAATCCTCCAATGTTGGAGATCTCTTCCACGGATCTTGTGTGGTCCAAGGTGGAAGGTTGGCGTGATACTATAGATAGAGTTTCTCTGATACCATTTGCCAGAGTTGATGATTTTGTTAGGGGAGAGTCAAATAATAAAGAGTGTCCAACTAGATTCCATGTTGAGGCAAGGAGGAGAAGAACTCCAAAGACGTCTTATAAACCTTAAGTTGATGGAGTCCTTGATTATATATTGTATGTTTCGATCTTTTCCTTTCCTAATTACATTACATGTCTTTAATTTACCCTGTGTGATATAATGCTATTCATGGTCGCTATATGCTTGATATCCTTAATGTGATGTTTTTGCTTTCAATAGGTACTGGTGCTCCTTTGGTCCAGACGATCATAGAATAGGTGGTATTGTACATCCTAGTAGGAGTACGTATGTTGCGAAAAATAAATCTGCTGGCCGACCAAATACTAAAAGGGGATGTACCTGCCATTTTATTGTTAAACGCTTAATTGAAGAGCCTTCTGTGGCACTTATTCTATATAATAAAGATACTCATGTTGATAAGAAATGATTGCCGTGCCATGGTCCACAAGACAAGAAAGCTGCAGGTACTCATGCAATGTATGCCCCATATATTTCAGAAGAACTCCGCCATCGGGTCTTGTCTCTCCTCTATGTTGGGGTCTCTGTGGAAACCATCATGCAGAGACATAATCAGTCAGTAGAGAAACAAGGAGGTCCATGTAATAGGGATGACCTTTTGACCCATAGATATGTTCGAAGGCAAGAGAGGAGTATTCGACGATCTACATGAGCTTGATGAAGATGATGCAGTCAGCATTAGCATGTGGATTGAAAGCCACCAGAGTGACGTTTTCTTTTACGAAGACTTCTCCGATTCTGATCCATTAACCCTTGGAATTCAAACAGACTGGCAGTTTCAACAAATGATCCAATTTGGAAATTGCCACCTTTTGGTTTATGATTCAAGATTTGGTTCAAATAAGTTGAAGGTCTTTCTTCCTTTACCATCCTTCTGCTTGGCAGTCTAATTGTTGTTCAGTAGCTCGAATAATTTGCATCTAACTTCATTTCCTATTGCATACATTTCAGTATCCTATACATAGCCTTGTTGTTTTCAATTCAGAAAGCAAGGCTATTCCGGTGGCTTGGATTATTAGTCCCAGATTGGCAAGCAGAGATACATACAGATGGATGCGAGCCCTCCACAACAGAGTTCTTGCAAAAGATCCTACGTGGAAGTTAGCTGGGTTTATTGTGGATGAGCCTGCTGCTGACATCCTAGCAATAAGGTATGCCTGGAAGGTTTTTATCTCTCAAGTCACTTTTCCTTATACTAGTCATATTTTCAAGTCCCAAAACCAATTATCTCGATCTTTTCTGTATTCTGGAAGCTTGTGGTTCTTAACTTTGTTGCTTGTTGTTAGTGTCTTTATTTAGTTGCTTCTTTTGACAGCTAGTACTAGATTTACTTATAAAGGTTACAAACTCAGCTTTTTGGTGGTGAGGAAATCATTATGGATATCATCCAGTTGATGTTTCTACACCATCTTATTCTAGGTTTTATGCTCAGTTCAAAAGTTGCTACGGAAAAATTTGATTTAATTAGTTTAATGAATTTATTGGGATAATACCGTCCTACTAACGGATGGACAGTGTTATATGCCTTCCTTTTTTTCTTGTTTATTTATTTATCTACGCTTCTTCATCATGTGCTTGATACTTTGGAGATTTTGCTTGTAGGGAAAATTTTCAGTGCTGAGTACTGATATGCTTCTGGCGTGTTCGCCATGCATGGCATAAAAATTTAATGAACAGATGCTCAGATATGGAAACGTGTGCTGAAATATAAAAAAAGCTCAGTCAGGCTGTTGGTAAAATATGCAAAGGAACCGATACTGCTAATGCATTAAAAGATTTCATGGAAGGTTTTGTGGTGCAGAAGATTTCATGGACTATTTCAAGGCAACTTGGTATCCGAGAATAGGTAATTTTCTCTTGACCATCCAAAGATTTGGGAACACAATCTTTACTAATATATAATTTGGTCATGCTATGAAACATGTAGTTATGGAATGGTAACTCAAATCTGGCACTCTTACCCAAAGAAATCTCAAACTTTGTTGTTCTCAGCCCTCGGAAAAGGATTCTACTTCTTTCTCATAGAACTGTTTTGACTAGGTATGTGGGCGCATGCTCTGAAAACTCTTCCTCTTGCCAGCCAAGAGATGTGTGCAGCAATGGAGTTTTATCACAAGCAGTTGAAGCTTAGGTTATTGAATGAAAAAGACCAAAGTGTACACCAACGTGCTGATTGGCTGGTAAATAAGCTAGGGACTAAAGTGCATTCATTTTTCTGGCTTGATGAGTTCTCAAGTAAAGATGATTTTGCACGATATTGGAAGGATGAGTAGATGAGCGGCCCGACAGAGTGGAGGAAATCTATAAGGATTTCCGATGCCAATGTTGTCGTTGATGGTATATGTGCTAAAGTTATCAGGCTCAATGATCAGAATACAGCTCAGTATTGAACCCTGGTTCAGAGTATGCAATTTGTGATTGTAGTTGGGCAATGCCGGGGAACTTGTGTGAGCATGTGTTCAAAACGATCAAATTCTGTCGTGATAAGGGATCTGTCTCCCCATCAATGAGTATGTTCCAGTACAGTCAGGCCTTGATTAAGATGCTATGCTGTCCACCTTTTGATTCTTTAGTTCACGATCGTGCTGCTTTGTTGTCCATCTGGGTAGGGATGCAGTTGGATACTCAGATTGGTCGGGAAAGCACACAGGACAAAGGAAACGCTACAGATCAGCAAACTCCGGAGCCCTCTGTGGATAAATCTCTACATAAAGTCGATCATTGCCTGATAAGGCCGTGGTGAAGTGAAGCGCAGGCGAACAGGCTGTGAAGCTGGGGATTTTGCTGAAAGCCTCAAATATAATGGAAGTCACCTTGAGAGTCCTGGTGCTGACATTGAAATCGGTTAATCATCCATCACCACTTCACCTCAATTGTTTTCTTCTGACTAGTTGTAAGGAACCCTGCGTTATATTTTTGATGTAAATTGAAAAATTAACTCACTTTTATGTCCTTTTTAGCGTGATAAATATGTATTAATTTTGTATCGTATTTATAGTTCAATATTTATAATTGTAAATGTAGTTAGTTTAAATAATGTGTTTTGAATAGTAGCTATGCACCGAGCTTCTAATCATGCAATTCTTGCGATGATTTGTTTTCTTAAACTTCATAGTACATGTTTTGTTTCTCTCTCTCCATCTCCTCTGTCACAAATTATCGTTTTCACCAATATTTGTTGTGGTCAGTAATTTAGTGTGAAGTTGCGTAAATTTGTCTGATATAATGGGTGGGGGAACGTATGCGTCCTCTCACATTGCATAGGTATAACACAAATAGTAATTTTACCAATAAGAGCCAAAACTACATTTTCAAGAACAATGATATGATCAAAAGGTGAACCTTGAATCTGTACAGAAACCTCATTGGTTTTTAACGCAACGGCGAACTAATCTATGGCACTCTCAAGCCAATAAAACTTCCACATTTATTAACGAGCCTATCACAGTAGATGTCTCCGATCGATAAGGAATTATTCATAACAAAATGATAAACCTTTCTTTGAGGAGACCCCGGAAGCCGAGCGCCGCCTCAGCCCCCGCTGCCACCATCTTCGCCGCGGAGACTTGTTCTATCATGACTCCGTTCCTTGCTTGTTTCACTCATTCTCTTCGCAGAAACTCTATCATCTATCACAACTCTGGTACACGTGCATTCAACTCCCCTCTATCTCCAACTAGTATCAACTATAGACAACGGCTCTACAACAGTTATGAAATATAGTACATGTAGATAACGGTTTGACCGCACATAGATAACGATTATAAACGCACCATCTGATTAGTTTTGTCAACTGTTTTCTGATCAGCGCTTAGCGAAAGGGTGATCGAGGAAGATGAGAGGCAGAAGCAGGTCATGAGCAGCTCGACCATAGACGATCTCCCAGACTACCTCCTGCTCGAAATATTCCAAAGACTGCCACTGAATTCAATCTTCAGAGCAAAATCCGTGAACAAGAAATGGAATCTCCTCATAAACGATCCTCTCTTCCCTCACTGCTATGCCTCACGCAGACACCACTCCTCCCCACCATTTGCTCTCTTCTACATCGGTTTCATCCCAGGATCAAAGCACCCTTGCCAAATAGGCCCTTACTGCCCTCCACTCAATTTCCAACACGACCAAACCTCCACCTTCCCTCTAAATTTCTTCACAACCCAACTCCAAAAGCTTCAAAAGGATATCCTTTCTCTCCAGCTTATTGGATGCAACAGTGACCTCCTCCTCTTCTCTGGATCCCCCCACCTTTCATCTTCTGATAGATACTACGTCTGCAATCCCTTGACCTTCACATGGATCACTCTGCAGCACCCTCCTAGGCACGGGCCAAGATATCCAGTTGTCGGATTCATGGTTGAAGAAGACGGAACATTCTGGATTGTCCAGATTCTATCATCCGCCTTCTCCACCTCGAGGCTCCTAGTTTTCCAAGTTTACTGCTCCGCCACAGCCAAATGGTCGTCCAACCAAGTAATCTGTCCGGGCCGGTTCGACTCCTTCACCACGAAAACAACTCAAGTCTACCAAGGCAGCATAGTGTGGATGGTGGAAGAAGGCCTTCTGTGGTACGACCCAAGAAAAGCCCTCATCAGGGTGTCGGACTTACCTAATGATCGGAGATGGAGAGGGAGCCTCGGAGTCTCTTGCGGCCGCCTGCATTACTATGAGCTGAGTAGGTACGATCCCACTTTGAGAGTCTGGGTGATGATGATGAGCGGCTCTGATGAAGCGTGGGTGATGAACCATGTGATAGGGCATAACCACTTTTGGTCGAGCGACGAGTCTCTTAATAAGCAGTTTCTTGCGTTGCCGGAGACGCAGAGGTACCTGCGGTGGGTGAGTTTCAATCCGACGGATTGCGATGTGGTGTTCCTCAAATGCGATCGGCAGCTGGTTACGTGCAAGCTGTCGTCTGCTTGTTTGGAGGTTGTTCCTTGCCGCTGCGACGCCACAGAGGGGGTTTTTTACAGGTTGGAGTGGGATGTTCTGCCTCTTGTGTTTAAGGCGTGGCCCACCGCGGTTTTCATTACTTCCAAGGAGATCATCATGGATAACAGCACATGTCTTTTGTGACTCTTGGCTCTTTCTTTACTGAAATCAATAGGTATTTGCGGGATGCTGAATTTTTCTTATCTATGTGCGGATATAGGGAAGCCTTTTATTCCCGTTGATTCGCATTGGTTTCGATAGTTTTGTGTTTTATTTCATCAAAACATGTCATATGTATCGATAAGTCATTATTATACATATTAAGTATATTAGAGCTATATATGAGATTCGAAATCCATTGTCCGAGTCACCTATTCTAAAAGAATCTTATTACAAAACTCCATTATATATTTATTCTAAGCAGACAATAATTAGACCAAGAAAAGTAAGCAAAGGCGAAATGTACAATGGAAAACATAACAGACAGAGAAGTGGGACGATTTTGCAATGAAGACTGGAAACGTCATTGGATGGTATTTTCTTCCCTTGAATAAAACAGCGGGAGTTGAAATAGCAATAGCCCGCCGACAGCAGCACGAACATACTTGTGAAATGAAGTTACTATATAATGGAGCAGGGCAGGGCAAATCGAACTAAGATTCAGAGACTATTTACAAATAGAAGCAGAATGCATTTTGCAAGTAATAATTTTTCCGACACTCACGCAGCAGCGGGCATTGAGGTAGAGATAACCAAGTAAGTCAAATACTGAAGTCCATCCTGCATTTTACCCACAGCTGTGCTATGATCAGTTCGGAGATTCTCCGTGAACAAACTCGCCTTTTCCTCGATCGACTTCTCAGAAAGACCTTGTGACTCAGCAGCAGAAGCACTTTTCATGGCTGCTGAATACGATTCTGTTATGTCTGATATGCCTGAACAGATCGGTATTAATACTTTAGATTGTTTCATGGAATTATATTATCTTTGATCTTGATGAAGTGACAAACTATAAACTAAGGCAAGGAAATCAAAGTTAATATTTACCAGTAATGAAACCATTGAAGACAGTTTCCATATTCTCTGTCACTGATTGTGCCCTTGTTCTGATAATCATAGCTCTTTCAACAGAATCCTCAGGCCAATCAATCTTCACTTTTTCCTCCTCAATCTCTTGATCTTGCAGTTTGTTTGCATCGGAAATGATGGACTTCCCGAGCATCAGAAGTTGAGTAACCGCAAAACAGCAAATTTCAGAAAGCCTCTGTAAAGACAAGCACAAGGGCCTAATTAAGTATCAGCAAATACAAAATTAACTTTTTAATCATTCAGTGGACTACTACTCGAGCAACTAAATCAGTAATTAAAACAACTCATCTGCTTACATGAACACCCTCTGAGTGAATAGTATCGAGCCTTCCGGAAGTTCTCTGAACGATGTCATTTGGAGCCAGTCCAGCCAAAGCAGTTGCAAAACTGCAAAATATTAGAATGTCATCTTTCAATCCCAAGAATTAAAAAAACTATATGCAGGATGCTGATGAACAAGGAAAAAGAACAAGAACATGTTTGATACTCTGTATGAGGGGGTATCATCACAATAATGGAAACAAACATATTCCAAACAAAAACATCAGCAGACTCCGTCAACCTCATCTAAGTTTTAAGCCATAATACGACATGTTTTAAACCTAAAATAGAAAATAATAATGATACTAAATATAATAGATAATGTCCAAAGGATGTTTACCCAGCAGCCAATTCAGCAGCCTTGCGAACACTTGAATCATGCAATTTTTTCAATTCATTCATGTTGACATCATTTCCAGCCTCTTTTTCCTTCCCTTTCTCTGAATATGTAGCATTTCCATCAAGTTCAGAGCCTAAGTCAAGTATGCTTTGGACTTCTTTCAACTTCCCATCATAAATAGATTTTTCTTCCGAAGATAGTTTAGCCTTTCTTCGGTTGTATAATAATGCATAGTGGTTGGATAGTGCCTCCAATTCCTACAGGAAAGATAACATAAGCATTTTATGACAATTGATTTGCATAAAATTTATAACAAATGGATATGTAAGAGCTAGAGGATACCTCCAACTGTTCTGGACCTCCATAAATATAGAAGCACCTATCAAATGAAATTTCTTCATATAATTGATCTTCATCTCCATTACCATCGGATTTCTTGTCAACTAGGATCCCAGTTTCTGAAATTAAAAGATCCATAGTATCTTTTCCAACTTGCTCTAGCACATGCATACCCTTAGCCGTAAAAGCTTTTCCAGTCTGCATTAACATAAGCAAAACTGAGAAAACAGAAATAAATTCTGGAATTTTAGAAGGAAACGAGACACAGGCCAAACCTCTAATAAAGATGGTGCAACTGGACCAGTTGAGCCAGGTACACTGGCATGTTGCATTGAATCAGCTAAATTTGTAGCTGAATTCTCAATCCTAGGAGATATAAAAAATAACCAAGGGGTAAGCAACTGGTAGTACTCCATAATTTCATTATCTCCAGACCCAATATTATAATGTATCAAGCAAATAATAAAACATGTAGAAAAAAGAACTTCAAGTGAACCAAAGACTACCATGAACATCTTTACCATAAGTGTAAAGATAAAATAAAACTAAAGAAAGGATTCTAAGGATCAAGAAGGGGAACGGAGAAAGAAGCATGTTTTAACAACCCTTTCCAAATACTTAGAAGCATGAAACCTGCTCAGCTTTTCCAATATCAAAGAAGTGTATTAAGACAACTAGGGCTGATTATTCGGTCGGTTCGGTTAATAACCGAACCGAAAAATCGGTTAACCGATTTTTTTTTTTATAAAAATAGGAACCGAAACCGTAACCGATATAGCTTCGGTTAGTCTACTAACCGATCGGTTATAACCGATCGGTTAGCCGGTTAACCGATAAAACCGAAATAAAATTTTAAAACTAATTTTAATAATTAATATGAGCAATTAGGGCCCAAACATATTACTAAAATTAGGGCCCAAATCAGAGCCCATACTTTTCACAAGAGAGGAAATATGAGGTCTACTCTTTATAAGAGCCACATAATCATTCTCTTCCTTTTCCCCACCGATGTGGGATGAGAATTGAGTGGAACAAAGAATGAAGAATGGTCGAGAATATATAGAGGCAAGGATGGTGCGAGAATTTGTTTCCCATCGATGTGGGATAGAGAGTGTGGGTGAGAAAAGAGAGGGCAAAGAGAGGTAGGAAATTTGGGCGAGAAACTGGAGGAGCCAGGAATCGATCCTGTGACCTCTCGCTTGAGAGAGCGCGCCCTTTACCACTGGGCTAAATGCTCATTATTGACTTTGTAACTAACGAAAATATATGTATAAATTACATAGACGGTTCTTTCGGTTATAACCGATCGGTTATCGGTTATAACCGATAACCGAATTTTTTTTAAACCACTAACCGAAACCGAACCGAAACCGAAAATTTCGGTTATCGGTTAACTAATAACCGACCTTAACCGGTTCGGTTATCGGTTAACCGATAACCGACTAACCGATTAATCACCCCTAGTGAAATACGCTGAAAATTTGAGACATTTGATGAAAAACAAAAATTAAAAATATTTTATGAAATACACTGAAAATTAAGAATATAAAACTCTAATAACTCTAAGATACAAAATTCATAAAGTAAACAGACAATTTTCTCTTTGAAGCCAGCAAAAGAGACACTTTAGTTTTCATTACAGAAGAAAGTTTAGTTATACATGTTAGAAATCGTAGGTTCATGCATTTTATCTATCGTTTTTCTTTATTCAGCTCAAGTAATGGAGAACAGAAAAGGCGTTTCCACACAGAATTAATGGGGACGTCGCCTTTGTAATAATAACTTTGGTTGACTTCATAATTTCTTTCTGGTTGCACCCTCTGGAAAAGGGTAATTTTTATTATAGAGTTGCACGATTCATATTTTTGATAGTCGCTGTGAATTTCATTGTCAATTGAAAAATGTTTTTATTAACATTGATCCTTATGTGTAAAAATTGCATTATTTTGTACACCGGCATATGTTCATATAATAGGATCGCAATGTCAAAAAAAGTCCGAAATAGATGGGCCGACCCGAATAATCAAGAATAAAGATGGGTTAGGGCTAAAATTTCTAGCCCAAAATAATAATAAAATCTGATTGCCCTGAACCAAAAATAGCCCAAGATCGAGATGGTTGGTTCGAAAATCGAGTGGGTTAGCCCTATTGATGTAAATCAAATAGTATAGTTTTCTCCCTAAGGTTTCACACATTTTTATATGATTATTGACTCATTCTAAGTTATTTTCTCTATTAGGAAATGGATTCAGGTGATATGATGTGAAAAAATGAAGATATGAAATTGTAAGCAAGAAAGAAGCTCTCTCGACCCAGATTTAGACATCCAGCCAAATAACTCATGCACGGATGTTATAACCATCCAAAACATCTTTGTTTGCCATGAAAATCTAATTGAAGTTAGTTCAAGATGTTGGTAAGACTGTGCCAAAATTCCAGGTCAATCCGAGCATTTATGAATTTTTGGTGATTTTTCCAAAAACACTGTCAGATAATTTATTTTTCAAAAATAGCACACGGGCCGTGTGTGAATATCCCTTGGATCACACGGTCTATGAAATGACTGGGGAGTTGCCACACGGGCCGTGTGTCGCGTCGGAAATATGGTAGTGCTTTTGAAAAAAATCACAAAAAATTCATACGTGCTCGGATTGACCTAGAATTTTGACTCAATCTTCCAACATCTTGACCTAGATTCACTTAAATTTTCATGGCAAACAAAGATGATTTGGTCGGTCAAAACATTTAAACATAGATGCATAAGTTGTTGGACTGGATGTCAAAATCTATGTCGAGAGAGCTTATTTTTTGCTTCCAATTTCATCTCTTCTTCATTTTTTTCACATTAGATCACCCCAATCGACACTACAAGAAATATGCTCATACACTACACTGCATAGACTATGGTTTTTTGAATAAACCGTAGTGTTTTGTCATAGACTACGGTTTTTAGGACTAACCGTAGTCTATGAGCGTATTTTT
>JAYDZE010546222.1:0-32521 GCA_034509125.1 Monilaria moniliformis | reverse complement strand
TATTAATTATAACTAAATATAGTTATAATTAATAATCTAATCTTGGCCTAATCTATCCTATCAAACATACCCTTAGTGTAGGTTCACAATTCTTGTTCAACCGTAACAATGTAACAATGTGAATTTTGTTGAATGTTATATTGAGTTTCGAAATGTATTGAATTCCAATTTAAATATGAATATATATTATTACCAATTTTCTTTAGTATGTAATTGATTATTTAAAATAAAATTAATTTTATATTATTTTCCCAAACTAATCTAGGAGTACTTGAAGGTCTTCTTACAATCATAGATCTCTCCAAAAAAATCAAATTAAATATAGTCCAAACCCCACTTAGTTTGTCCATTCCACGTGTCGAGCTCTAGCTCGCATCGATTTCCAAATATTATTTTAGTTTCCCTATGATGTCAAGTCCTTTTCTCTTCGATGTCAATTGCCTCTTTCAATATAAATGAAATAACTTAGGTTTGGGTAAGACTGAGTGCTTGTAACTCGATTTGCTTCATTCGTTATAATATAGCAAAATTAAATAAACTTCATAGTAATTTAATTGAGAATTTGAAAATCATCGTCTACCTTTCGAGTAAGTATACTGACGGATCATAATCGATAACAAGATACTGCTACATAAATTATCATGTGATTAGATTTGACTGCTTACAATTTCATTTTATATATCATTCTCTAGATATGTAATTGCATTGTATGTAATATTTTACCTAACATATCACATCTCCCAATCCCAATCCCAACTGCACAAATCAAGAAATTGGATTAATTTGATTATTTGTTTGCTGAAAACTTTAGTACAATGATAATCAAGAAAGTTTTTTTTGGGTACCATTTTCACTTGTAATTACACGTAACTTTAAATACTTTAAAGTGCCTTGAATGTTCAATTACATCGAAGTCTAAGATTTTATTACATGTTACAATATTAACCTAAACAATTAAAATCAATTGCACATGTAACAATTGAATGAGCGGCGAAAATTACACTTCCATTTATTACAAATAGTAGAAAGCTCAATACTTTTTGCAAACTTAAATTTGCCAGCAAATTCAATAATTTATTTGAACTCTCTTTTATGCTCATAACTCATAATTCATAATTAAAACAATAGTATATTTAAAGAGTGATGCTTGTCTGTCATAATTAGTTCACATAATAAAACTGAATTTGTAATCTCTTTTTAAAATTGATAGGAAAATGACTATTATATAAATCAATATTAATATATTATTATTTTTCGAATACATTAATTATTATACTCTTGTGTGGGTGGCCACAATATGGCCGATCAGCTTTATTGATATTTAAATTATGTTATGCCAAAGGAAATAAACAAAAAAAATGCAAAAAGGGGGGGAAATGAAGAATACAAGCATTAACTCTCTGTTATAAATGCTCGATTTCAAAAGGCAAGAAAATCAAAGATGAATTATCTCCCCTTCAATTTTTAATAGATTAAGGTGTTACTTTTATTCGATGAAAAAAATAAAATTGTTTATTGAGAAACTGGTTGCACCCATAAACTTTTTCTTTTTTAAAAAGTTGATTCTTGAGACTTGCACACTGCAAAGAAGAAATCAGGATCCAAATAATATAAAATAATATTAGTTTCTACCTTGGACTTTTGGTCGACAATTTTCTTGGACATCACGAATGAATCTTTCTTGGCCGAATAAAATTGTAATAACACGCGTTGTTTAATTATATATGTGGCGATGTTGGTATTTTGAGACGTGTGTATTGACCAAATCATTAAGAATACATTAAGTACTAGGAATTAGAAATTTGGATTTAAAATTGAAATTTTCAATTTCAAATTTATTCTTTGATATTATATAATTAAAGTAAAAATTTGAAAAATCAAAATAAATATAAAATTGAATACCTTTTAAACACACACAATACACATTACATATTGCACACACACACACACACATACATATACACTGCACACAATACACACATGATACCCAATACATATACTACACAGTACACACATACACTGCACACACTACACACACAACAAACAAATAGCATACACGACAAAATCGCACACAATACACACACACATTGTACGCAATACACATTGCACATAATACACACACAACACACACGACACACAAAATTACGCACACAACAAACACACAATACACACACTGCACAGATACACAACACACGATACACATACACACACAATATATATACACATGCACACACAACTCAAAATATATAGAAAATAATTATATTATATATATATATATAAAATTTATTTAATTAAAAATAAATTTTAAATCTTATTCAATTTTTTACTTTACAAATGAAGATTTTGGATTAGACTTAGTTCTCTAAAAACCACTACAATCAAGTACGAAAATATTGTTAGCAATTTGGACTAATCCCTAACTCCAAATACTAGACGCAAAAGATTCCAACCAATAACTTGGTAGAAGTCCATTAAGTCGCTCTCTACAAATTGTTTTCCTTCTAAGTTACAACACCTTATCGAAAAGTGAGAACTATTTCATTTTATTCTTTTTTTAATGGGATAAACATAACTTTAATAATGCCTCGTGGTGAATTCAAGTCCAAAATCTTAAGCTTCAAATATTAACCACTCTATAATTAGACCAACATACACGCCAACACCACCTTTAGCCTCAATTTTTCCATGCAATGTTCACAAGTAAGGAAACACAATCTTTCAAAATAAAATGTGATTCAAACCTCTAATGAATTTGTTGATTTGGGAAACAAAATTGATCATCACCAACATGTTATAGTTCGTCCATCCATTATTTGCATTATTATACAACAACTTTCAAGAAGAAAATAAGGCCAATATAAAATCACCTATATACCGATTTCACGAAACTATTTCTATGTAGGGGTAAGCAAAATATCTGAAATCCGAATATCCGATCCGAACCAAACCGAAATTTAAAATTTAGTTCGGATTTTTTGGATTTCGGTTTGGATTATATTTTTGGAAATTTTCGAATTTTCGAATCGGATCGGATATATTAAAAACCGAATAAATCCGAAATCCGAAATATCATTTTACACTCTTATTACATAGATATTAAAACATGATCATTTATATACTACCAACCTTATGGTACTAATTTAGAAAATTTATTTTATAATTTTCAGATTTTCGAATTTCGGATTTTTCGGATTTTTGGATTTTTGTTAGGTTTTTTCGATTTTTTTATGCAATTTCGGATTTTCGGTTCGGATCGGATTTGAAAGTTCGGATTTCGGATTTTCAGATAATTCGGTTCGGTTCGGATTTAATTTTTAGAAAAAATTGAATTTTCGGATCGGTTCGGATTAGGCAAAAATCTAAACCGAAATCCGAATGCTCACCCCTACTTCCATGAGTAGGTAGGTGATTACTATCCATTTAAGTTGCCATAACTATTGCTTTAATTACAATCTTAAATATAAAGACTATATGCAATTAAACATAATTACATGGTACTAACTACATTAGTCATGTTTAGTTACTCAATGGAAAACAATCTAATGGCTAGCCCACTACATTCTACACCTTAAGCAGAAATAGACACACATTAAGAAAATCATAAAAATACAAACAGATACACAAATTTACACATTTAACCATCATTTATGCAAAAACATATTCAAGAGACGAAATCTATGCACAACAACTTGCTCGTCTTACTTGGCTGTGCAGCCTAGCGGATCTGTTGCTTACAACGACGTCCAATTGGGTAGCCCTCCCGACAATGTCCTTTCTTTTCTTGGTAGAGACTGTGGGCGCGACCTCAGCACAGTATATCTTGTTGCAGACATAAACGAACGAATTGTAAGCCAAAACACATGCTTGCAATAGAGAAGATAAATAATCAGATATGCCTTGCATATTGTCGTACATGATACAAACCTATTGGGCATCATCAAAGTTTCAAGCTCTTTGACATTGTGCACCACACTTTGTCAATCCGTTGGGGAGATAATGAAGGGTCCTCTTGTCCGAGCCATAGCCAATGTTCGGCATGAGGGTGCACCCTTTGAACTTTCTCCTAACACGGATATGAATACCCCTTCGGCCTACGCTAGTTTGTCTGTCACTAGATAATCAAAGTTAGAACAATACACAGCAGCCAGCATAAAACTCAACATTTCATTGTTTTGAAAAAGCAAAAAACCAGAAACAGAGTGCTAACATCCATAAAATTATATACAATTTATTTACCTTATACCATACAGATGGGATGGGGATTACATTAATAGCCAACAAAAATTGTGAAATAGCAATGATAATATAGATTAAACTAAATTGTGCAAATGCATTGGAATAATCAAACAAATAAAATAGAGAAGGTAACAACCTCGACAGAGAAAAACCGATGGCTGTGATGCCTTCTTCACACGCTTCTTAACAACCTTCTTGTCCAGCAATGGAACAGCCATAGCTTATAGCAAAAATAAAATAAAATTATACACATTAGCTGAAAATCTCAATTATACATCCTAATTCAAACTATCAAAGTGCAAATCACTAACAAGAATAATGATTGAAACATTCATAACCACGAACAGAAACAGATACTACTGCAACACTAATCTGATTAGACTCATCTCCTCACAGCCAAAACTAGTTCAATGATAAAATCAGAAATAATTTTTATATTGCATTCAAAAAGATGAAAATCTACTACAATCGAAATGGACTTCAGCTTTCACGGAATGAACAAGTTGAACGAAGTGACCGAACTCGAATTGAACACCAACACAGTAAACGGCCGGCGAAATGCCAAAATTACATTACAATACATTTTTAGAAGATGCAGATTTTCAGAAAACAGATGATAATTTTCATAAAAATTTGTTCGATTGGAACCTGGTGGTGGCGGCGCGGCGGCTTCGCTCCTCCTTGGTGGTGGCGCAACTCCGACGTAAGAGATAGAGAGAGAAAATTTGGCATTTTTAATGCCTTTTTTAACATGCTCGATTTCTTGGGCCATATTGCTTATGGCCCAATTCCTTCGATTCCTTCGACAGAAATTTCGCTTAAAAAATAAGACATAAAGCCCTAAATAAAATTGGCCCTATAAATGTTAAAATGGAAATCTAATATTTTATATATTTCTGAGAATTGTATAAAGAACAATATATATATATAAATATGGCAAAAATTAACAATTAGAAAAATAAATATACCCACCCAACAATTAAAAGGCTTAAATTTAAAAAGAAATAGGATTCAATTTCTTAAACTAACATAATCCAATACTTCACATGTTTAGCAATTTATTTAAATTTTACCAATGTGTTGCTCATTTACATATCATGCGCTACATGTATAATTAAACTATATAAAAATCGAACTAAAGTGGAAAAATCAGAATGTAATAAATTTAAAAAAAAATATTTCGTGCAAACATTATGAACAAATTAGTCGTTTTACCTATTTTTGTGATAATATAAAATATTCAATGTAAAATGGATTACCTATATTTTCCAATCTACCCATCGTTGACATAAATACAGTGCGTGAATGCATGCGTGAGAAAAGCCGCAAGACTTCGTTGCCGCCACGCACTTTGAGGAAGGAAAAAAAAAAGTCATGTGGTTAGTATTTTTACAGGAAATTGAATACGTCATCATTCCATTATTCATGGCATGTGTTTTTTAGATTGTCTCATATAATATGACCTATTTTTTTAATTACTCATACAACTTTAAATAATATATATATATATATATATATATATATATATATATATTTCACACTATTTTTCAAGTTTCTTAAATATTCTTACCCAAAAGAAATGTGGTATGAATGATATGAAGAATTGAGTAATATTTATAGCAGTAGATAGCATGTTTCCGATACTCAGCAGCTTGATCAAACCAAGCCTTCGGTGAATGGCTTGTTCTCCTCGGTCGGAATAGGTGGATTAATTCATTCCCTTAGAACCGTATTTGAGAGTTTCCTACCTCATACGACTCATCAAATTTTTTTGTGTCCCGTTATCATATCTAACAAATGGGATTTCTCGCGGATCTATCCCATTTTTCGGGATAATCAAAGAGGTTCATTACATGAGTTTTAAACTGAAATTTGGATTCAATTTGGAGTAATACTAAAGAAAATACCAAAAGTGATATAATACATTCATAAATACGAAACGATTCACTTTTCCTTCACACGTGCTTGGTATTGCTTATGTCCGATTGATTCATTGAGATAGTAAAGTTCCATTTTCAGTATTGATAAGGCTAGGGGTTTGGATAAGCTATATTATTTTTTGTTAAAGTTAATTATGTTTAGCTATTTAATTTTTGAAGGGTCGATTGTTAAAATAGGTCTTTGCTTTAATAATTGATTTTCCTATTTTTGTGATTAGTCTCTATATATGATTATCCCAATTCTTGTTAATATTAGTTTATTTTAAAATAAATATGAGAATAAAAAAATAACAAGCCAAACTATTAAACCCATGACCTGGCAATCGGCCCATCAAATCCTAAGAAATTAAATTGCAAAACCTAATTAAATAATAACATCATAACTTATTTTTGGTCATTGGAAAATACCCTATAGACATAATTAAATATTTAATATAATTTTGTAAATTCTCTCACTCTTGATTTTTTGAAGGAGAAAATGTTCTTACTCACTATTCTATCATTCTTGGATTTTAACTACCACCAACAAAAATGTTAATGATGGCTGCAAAAGAATTCTAACATTGACTCCACCAATTCACAAAATTAGTGTTTTGACTACCTTTTGGAATGCAAACATTTTTTAAAATAGATACATTCCCTCTAATTAATTTTTTTATTTGTTTGCAAAATATTTGGACTTAGAAGATACTTGTTGAGTTATATTACTAAATGTTATAGTTGTTGAGTTATATTATAGTGACATTCAATATTTTTTCTAATTATATATATATTTTTGAGTGATGCTAAACAGTTACATTATGGCTGCTCACACATGTTTTTTTTTTTAAAGAAATCAGACCGATTCAATTATAATTGTGGCTGCTCACACATTATGGCTGCTCACACATGTTAATATATTATTATTTTTTCGAATACATTAACTATTATACTCTTGTATGAGTGGCCACAATGTGGCCGCTTAGCTTTATTGTATATTTTTTACTTGAATTATATGTATTTGCTAAAAAAATAAGTAATAGTCTATCTATTATGTTTAGACAATGCTAAATTTATAAGTATAGGGGGCTATTTGTGTCCAAATTAAATAAGGAAATTATATTTGTGGTGTAATAAATGACGTAAGATAATAATACAATGTTCGGCAACAAAACAATAAAAACAAGCACCAGTGCACCACGCATCGTGCGCATGCCTCCAAAAAGAAACTTTATTTTCTATTTTCATTTTTTCTTTTTATAAAAAACAATTTTTATCAATCAACACCTAGTAATCCTGCCCTCCAATCATCAAGCGCCAGCTCATCATTTTCTATTCCCATTTCGACTCCACTCCGCACTCCCACAAACACGGCCACTCATGTGATTCTATTCTCGATTATTTGAGCTTTTATTTATATTTATTTATTTATTCTCATTTTTTAAAAATATTACCCATTTATATATAGATATATCTTTAAACTTTTTTTATTTATTTAAAGAGGATAAATAATGGTTACTCATTTACGATTTACCCCGTGGTGACTCGAACTCCCAACCTATTGGTTGGAGGAGAAGCGCCTTACCAACTAAGGTGCACTTTTCTGCCAAATCTTAACATTCAATGTATAGTATTTTTTGTATTTGTCTTATCTAACACTACTCGTAATTATTAAATAAAACTAATAATTTGACCGTTTGTATAAAAATATAATTTCCTTTGAGTTTGCCTCAACCTCAAGTCACCGTCGTGTAATTTTGTTTGAGTTTCCATTTCGTCTTTTTCACTTGAGTCAGACATCATTAGTATATATATTAATTTATTTAACTCGTGTAAATACTAAAATTGTATGCTTAAATACGTGTATATATATATTGTATGTTACATTCTCAAATTCTTATATGAACTCTAACAATCAAATTCTTATATGAACAGAATCTTTCCCACCTTGTACAAAATATATATATATTAATTATAAATTATTAGCTTTTAAGAAACGAATTATTGGAATTTACCCTTATTTGTCCCCCACCCCATTAACTGCTCATGCTCCATATCCCCCACACTTCTATATAAACCCTTCCATAAATATCTCTCCCCTCCACAGCTCCACACAACCAGCCATGGCCGCTTCATTCTCTCTCCTCCTCACCATCGCCGCCGCAGTCACTCTTCTCGCCTCTCCGGCGCTGTCGCTCACCTGCAAATCGCAGACATTCTCTCAGCACAACGTCACATTCGCCAACTGCACCGACCTCCCCACGCTCAAAGCCTCTCTCCACTGGAACTACGACGCGGCGGCGAAGCCGATGCCAACGCTCTCTGTTGCCTTCACCGCTCCGCCGGCGAAGCCAGACGGCTGGGTGGCGTGGGCGCTCAATCCGACCGCCACCGGCATGATTGGCGCCCAATCGCTGGTCGCGTTCGCGGCGGCGAACGGATCTACGGTGGTGAAGACGTACAACATCACTTCCTATGGTCCGATCTCAGAGTCGGCGATCTCCTACGGCGTGCTGAGCAAGAGCGCGGAGTTGTCGAAGGGCGCGATCACGATATTCGCCACGCTGGCGCTGCCGAAGGGGAGCGCGGCGTTGAATCAGGTCTGGCAGGTCGGATCGGCGGTCATCGACGGCGTGCCGGCGAAGCACGCTTTCGCGCCGGATAACTTGGCATCGAAGAGCACGCTGCAGCTGGCTGGCGCGGCGGAGGACGGCGGTGCTCCGGCTCCGGCGCCGGTTATCGCGCCGTCTCCCGGCGTAGGACAGAGCGGGAATGTTAATGGAGGCGTGAGTGCTTGGGGGAGTGGATTGGGGGTGTATGGAATTTGTGTGCTGCTTGGGGTTTCCATTTTTGGATTTTAGAAAATTTAGGAATATTTATATTTTTCTCACTGTTCACGATAATGGTTAACAATTTTTTTTTCTCAGGTCCTGATTTTTATAGTTTTTGTAAACGACAGTTTTTAATTTTTTGGAAATACAAGTTTGTTTTTGTTTTTGTTGTATATATATATATTAAATAATAATATTACCTTTTCCTTATTTAATTTCAAAAGTTTTGTAAGCGACAGTTTTTCATTTTTTAGAAATAAAAGTTTGTTTTTTTGTGTTATATAGCAGACTTGTCGATATTGATTTTGTGGTGCCGTTGGAATGGTGGATACTGTTTTCTATTTAACTTTAATTTTGGTTTCTAAAAGATAATTCATAATTATTCGAGCAAGAATACTCTACCGTTTACAGAAATAAACGAATGAATTGTGAGCCAAAACACATGCTTGCAATAGAGAAAATAACTAATTAGATATGCCTTGCATATTTTCATACATGATGACGTGCATCATCAAAGTTTCAAGCCTATTGCATTATTCTTATTGACAATTAATAGTAAAAAAATTGTTAAAAGAAAGAGGCAATGACGAAAACTACACATTTTAAAATTTGCGAGAAACAAAGCATCGAATATTTTCACAAGAAATTATTAATTATGTTTAAAGTAATAAAAAATGACTTATATACGCGTACGCACACACCTCGAGATAGGAATGCCGGTTCGGTCTGAATTCGTTGGGCTGACCCAATCAATTCGCTAAATTTAGAAGGTTAAGGTTAAAAATTTATATCTCGATAAAATTCCAACTCGATTAGCTCCTACCCGATTAGCCCGTTATCTGAGTGGGGCTGGCCCGAGGTACAATAATTACATATTTTTCTGTCTTGTATGACAACTGATTTAACCCGATTAGCCCGCTAGGCCAGTCCAGAACCCGAATGTTTAGGGATAAGGTTGAAAATTTCTAACTTGATTAGCCCGTACTCGATTAACCCACAACCGAATGAAGCTGACACAAAACTCAATGGAGCTGGCCCGATTCACACCCCTACGAGATGATTCGGGATGTCAATCTTAAATTTAGATAAAGCAAAACTATCTGATTTTTTTAGCCCAAACTGTAATGGGCTTAATATTAAAATGGGGCGAGATTCTAGCTTGGACAAGTAAGAGTTTGTTCGATCTCTTCATATTGGCTTGCCATCTTAATCATTTTGGCTCATGTATAATTCTTCTTTTTCTTCGAACCCAATAATCTTTTGTTTTTTAAAGGAATAATCCTTTGTTAAATTTGCATTAATCTACCTCTTTTGGTATTAAATTATGTGTAAACCTTTGCTAAAAATAATTATGTGTGAACCTAAATATAATTTTTACATGACTTGTATCAAACTGGTAAATAAGTGGTTTTGTGGCGTACAATTTCTGATCAAGTAAGTTATAATCAGAAATCGAACCCCACAAGACCACTAAGTGGTCCATGCAGCCTTTGCTTTAACCATTTGATATATATTTATTTTTTGCTTCAAGGATTAAATAAATTTAGTAAACTCTGCAGCAACCTTCGTTCTCCAACTTTTTGGAAGAAAAATAAAATAAAATTGACTTTTCTAATGGAAAGAATTGAATTTTAGTATTTGTCTGACTAATTAATGGCACGACTTTTCCTAATTTCTAAAATCAAATAAAAAAACTTCGCAAAATGAAGAAAACTGTTCGTGCTTTAATTTGATAGTTTAAGGCATTGTTCGGTGAGTCCAACATACATAAATTGTTGGTTTCGGTAGTTACAATTTTGGACCGAAATCGATAGTTCTGATTCAAAATCGGTGATTTTTACCAGTTTTAGACGGAACCACCGATTAACCCCAATTCACAGTTCGAAAATGTCGGAACTGAAACCCAACAACCTAAATCGCGGTCCAAACCGTCGTTGACTAGTTCGGTTTCGAGCTGAACTATCGGTTCCGGTTTAACCATGCATGATACATCACAACTTTCATACGGCAAGATGCGATGATAATATAATATGAGACTTTTCTATCAAAATATCGTTTTGTGATTTAGGTTATATCAGTAAAAAAAAATTGGATCATTTTTTTTTTTTTTTTTTGGAAGCAAAATAAAACTTGATTAACTTAGTAAATTCATCAGATAAAATTGGATTTGGACCAGTTAATGTAAAGTACGTAGAAAAAAACAACTGGATTTTGTTACTCTACCTCACTGACATTTTCTCCAAGGTTAGTGCTTTCTTGATTTGTCATATTCCTAATTGTCCAACAAAATTAGACAGAAGCCCACAACTATAGGAATTAAATTCCACGTTGTGCCCCATTTCCATATGCTCTTTGCTTTTACTAGCAAAAGTAGACAAAGACTTGCAACAAAAGTTTTTTTATTTATTTAAAAAAAACAAATTATAAAGAGATGGGTTACTATTATAAAATGAAGTAAATAAATATATCGAAAGTAGATTTTGTCAGGTTCAATGAGAGCAACATTTTAGCATATATATATATATATGTCGACGTGGACAAAACATCTTTTCTTCAAAATAATGTCGTTGAGATAATTGTTATTTAAATCATAACTTTTCGTTGAATTCCGACTGACATGTCACCACCAATTTCACCGAAATTTTGATCCATGGGATAATTGAGAAAATATCAAAACTTATGATTGTATGTTCCACTTTCAAAAGTTATGGGATTGACCAGAAGTCAACAAAAAGTTATGATTTAAATGGCAATATCCCTTTATAAATTAAGCAACAATTAATGGGGACGATTAATATTATTATTGTGATGACCGGATTTTCGTATACATAGTCAAGGTTTATGGTATAGAAGTCCATGTTACTATTATTTTTAAATCTCAGTTGTAAAATATATAATAAAAAATAAATCCGATTTGGATTATCTGATTGCGTTGAATTTCGACAGCTGTAGCGAGTCAACTGCCTTATTCTTTTTTGATCACGTGACCTTCAAATAAAAGGCGTTGATTACTTTTTGTATTAAATTTCAATAATTTGACTTAATGATTGACAATCCCTTAAAACACGTCTTCCTTCTTATTTTAGAATTTACGTTATAAATAAAGGATTAATCACCAATTTATTTTCATTAAATTCAAATAAATGTCCAGTAAATAATTATTTTACTAGGTATTGTCACGTCTATCTCCAATTCTTTCTAGAGTAATTTATATAATTGAATTATATAAATTCTATTTAGTAGTGGTGTGATAAAATGTCTCGTTATATCAAAAATGGATATCCATAATAAAATGTCTCATTTCAATTCTACTATTTTTGATAAATGAGTCTCACAGTTCACTAACTCATTCCATTCACGATCTATTATAAAATTAATATATGAAAATAGAATTCATGTTCCACTAACTTTATTCACTAACTTTCATTTGTGTTTCTTATTAAAGTCAAACAATTTCTTAATTCTGTACCGAAATTAAAATAGGTCGGTTTATTGCGTACGGATGGAGCATCTATTATAAACAAAAATTAGGCCCATTTGTTCTTTATAAAATTTCGTCACGGGTGCATCATCATTACATCCAAATCATTTCATCATTTTATGTCGACGTGGACTCTAATTATTTGAGATTCTTGAATAAAAAGGATAATATATTCACAGATCTCACGTCAATTTCTAATTTATTCGAATCACATGGTGTGACAGGCATTAAATAGAATAAATATTTGTTAGAGCAATTCAAGATAAAGGTAGGTGTGTAAGAAAATAAAAAGAATAAAAAATATCTAGGCGTCGACCGTTGGAAGTATGAAGTATCAATTTTCATCAGTCCCACCAAAATAGTTTTTTAACTTTTATTTATAATTTTAAATCTATTACGTCTCAAAAAAATATTACTTTGTAATAACACGTGATTTTATTAGCTTATGTTGAAAGTACTTAAATAAAGAGGAAAAAATTAATTTAATATATTAATAATAAAAGATAAATTAATAATATAAAGGAAAAAGTTGTTAAATTAATAAGATTTAAAGACATGGTTTGATATATAATTATTCTCTCTTTTTCAAAAGAACCTCTTTTTCTTTATTGAAATGTTTGAATCATGTTTCTATCACTTTTATTTAAATGTGACACCAAATAAATTTAAATTATATTGTCACTTAAAGGAGAGGAAGGACACGTTTATTTTATAATATTATAGTATTTAAATTTTACGAGATTCTCAGCCCAGCTTTTTGGCCCAAGCACACAAACAAGAATTTCTTTAGTAAGAAAAGTAATGTTATTATTAATAAATTTTACGAGCAATTTCAAAAATAGTAGTAATTCATCATTTTGTGTGAGTTGGAGAAATAATTCCCTAATTTCTAAATATACCATATGACAATGTTAGTCGGCACATCCAAGTGCATATTAAAACTGACGTTCCACCTGTCAAAGCATTATTAGTTAAACACATAAATTCACATTGTCATTTTGTGTGTGACGTGTGTCTAATTTTTCTTGTGTAAGTTGTCGTGTGACTATAGAATTCACTTTCCCATTTAGAATTTATTATTTTTACTAGTACCTACTTGAATACGTGACATCTGATGTAACACTAGTATAATGACTATATTCCTAATGAACATGGCATCATTTTTCAAGATCTCAATCAAATAAATTCTACTAGAATTGTGTAATTTTATGACTTGTAGCTTAACATGGGACCTACTTTGAGTTCGGACAACTTTCACAATCACATGTCATAAAAGAAACTGAATTATTACATAAAAATCCAAGATATATATGGACTTAGCAACAATTTCAATAATGTGTTTACCATTTTGAAAAGACAACGTAACAACTCTCGTTTAAAATTTTAATTCAAAAAAGAAAGAAGAGAAGAGAAATGTGAACAAGAAAGTTGTGAGCATAGTGAAAGTGAAAGTGAAAGCACTTAGTGGTTGGCGAGCAAAGAAAAGAGATGGTAATCATGATAATGTATATGGGACCAAACACCTTAAATCACACCCTCTTTTAACTTTCTTCGTGTCTGCTCATACAAGTAAACTTTTGCTAGTAGAGTTCAAACCAATTAGTTAGCAACACCTCCAATAGAGCGACGCACACCTACATGTCGTACTGGTGAAATAAAATACGAGATAACATTCCTGAGAAGGGATTAGGAATGAAGGAGTACTAGATCAAGGTTGTCCGTGTGCAACGCATTACAAGTAAGAATCGTGTGCTTTAGTGAAAGCTAGCATGGTCTCGTGTGCACTGATGGAATAAAATATGGGTTAGGAGTCTCGGTACAAAGGAATCGAGGAAGATGAGCCCTAGATCAATCAAGGTTTCGCATGCGGTTTATTGGGAGCTTGTATGTACTGATGAAATAAAACATTGGACTAGAAGGCTCGATAAGAAGGAATCGAGGGAGGAGATGAGTCCTAGATCAAGGCAGCCCATGTGCAAGTCTTGCAAGTAAGAATCATGTGCCTTATTCGATGATCAAGGAAGGATTATTCTAATGGAGGGATCACATGTTATAGATGCAACAAACACCAACATAGATACTTGAACCATGCTGTAAAGAAACAGGGGAGAAGTCGAAAGAAAACAGCGTAAAATAAGTTTTTTTTTTCAAGCCTGTATCTATAGGTTGTATGCCAGACTAACTACATAAACTATTGTACATGCGAAAATGGCACAAACTCAATCAGGCAAGTGAATCTAAGAGGAGAAAAATAGAAACATGATATAAATAGGTGGTATAGATAGATAGGCAACAAAATGGCACAAAATGATCATGGGGCGAGAGGTTCTTGCCTACTGTGTCCGTTGACCGTTGTTGTAGCCTTCATACGGTTTGGTAGATTTGTCGGCCTTTTTCCTCTTCAACACAACGACCCAAGTGAAGGCCTCCAACGACAAGGCAATGCCTCCAAGAACTGCAATCACAACAATGTATGCGCGCTTCCACTTGGGGTCAGGCTGCAAAATGCTGAGACCTTTGAACACGTTGATTATGCCAAGAACAGCAACTGAATATCCTACTCCCTGATGGTAGACATTCCAGTAGATGCGATATTTATGGTCCTTCTTCGGCCTCAGAAGCAATGCAAACACCTACATAGCACCAAACGAGCAACCACCAAATATCAGCAAAGCTCAGCATCTAGGCGAAAGATACAATTCAAATGCGATACATTCAACAGCCAGCCCTCATAATACATCCAGAAACACACATATCAATCACAAATCAAGATTAGCCAGCCCTAGACTCATTCTTGATAAATTATTCATTCCCTGAATCCAGTAAAACACATAGCAACAAATTCTTGCTGTAAAAGTAAAACAGCTATAGCCATTAAGCAGATGAGAATTGCACAATCTGGCATGAAAAACTACCTGCAGTGTTGCAAAGACGAAGAGCGTGATCCCAATGTTGCGATGGACTGAATAAGTAATGGACTTGGACTCGCTCCCGAGTTTAAGGCCAGTTCCCCAGCCAGCAACTCCAATGGCGTAGGCAGAGACCTGGCACGAGACGTGCAGGTAAAACCACGCTGGATCAGCCGATGGAAACACCTTCAAGTATCGCGCAATGATGATCCCGATAGGGAACATAATCCCCCAGCTCACCACATTCAGCACTCCATGAATCTGAATCCCATGTTACATACAAGTTAGTCATCTTTATCTCCAACATTTCCCCCAAATAAATCAACCCCTATTTCTAGCTAGATTTAACCTAATTTCTCAATTCCATCACCAGAAACTAACGAAGTTCAGAATCAAACATATAACAAACTACTTCTATATCTAGTTCTAGTAACTCATAGTGTAATTTCTCATAATTCATGAAATCCAGAAACGAAATTACAAACACAAAATTCGATTATTAGAAACTCACATTCCTCTTCTTCAATTTGGAATTGCCGCCGGTGGAAGCGGTGCTCTGCCCTTTCAGTAAATCAAGGCTGCCTTTAGAGTTCAAATTGGCCGGCTGAAACTCGTGCTTAACCGGAACATCGCCGGTGACGGAGGGCCCCACCTGCCAGACGTGGTTGAGCACCGTCTTCCCCTTCTCCGGCAGCACCACGGTGGCGAAGAGTGTGATCGCGCCGCCGGAGGATTCCGCCGATGACTCCTTGACGTCGAACCAGACCTTGGACTCCTTGGGCGGCGCGTAGGAGGTGATGTTGTAGGTTTTGACGGCCATCTTGCCGTCGGCTTGCTTGAAGGCGAGGAGGGCCTGGGAGCCGGCCATGCCGGTGGCGGTGGGGTTGAGGGCCCAGGAGACCCAGCCGTCGGGCTTGGGCGGGGTGGCAATGAAGGCGATGGAGAGGGTGGATTGGGCCTCGTTGAAGTCCCAGTGGAGATAGGAGTTGAGGGAGGGGAGGTCGTTGCAGAAGGTGTAGCGCTTGTTGTTGTTGAAGGATTGTTTGGTACACGTGGCTGCCTGTGATTGTGAGGGCGGAATTAGCGAAGCCGCAAGGAGGAGGAGGAGAGCGGTTAGGAGGGGAGGTGGAGGTGGAGGTGGAGGTGAGGACGCCATTAGTGGAGCTCAATCGCAGAGGTGAAAAAGGTGAAGGTGAATTTTGATGAGAGAGAGAGAGAGAGTGAGTGGAGTGAGAAGGTTCTGTGTGGGAGGTGTTTATATTTTGGGGAGGAATTGTGAACGGGATATTTTGTGTTATTATTTTATTGTTTATTTCAAGAGTAGTACTGTAAAAGTGATTCTTTCTTAATTAAATTATATGATTTTGAATCATTATATTTAACGTATAATTTTGCTATTGGTTATGAAAGGACTATTATTATTAGCCATGGATTTGCTTAAATTTTGATGATATTTTTAAAAAAAAAAAACCTTTTTTATGACAATATTTTACATATATCAAATTATGTTTTTATATATTATAATACTAAAATGCAAAAAAATGGATATTGCAAATAGATCTTTATTTGAACGGCTCATTGCCTCCCTCTCTTGATATTTATTTATTTTTGAGTTGGGTGCTCATATACTTATGAAAATTATACATAATATATATATATATATAACATCAATTAAGTCACTAAATCGTATATAGACTGGATCATTACACCAACACACAAAATGAAAAATACTACATCGAGTACAAGCGGGACCACTACCACCATACAAAATGGAAGAATACCACCATACATATAGAATTGAATCTAAGACCTTTCGCTAAAGAATATTTTATGATGTCGCGGCCTAAGAATTTAAATTACCTCTCATCATAATCATAATTTGTATAGGCCGTTACATGACACGCAGGGACCACTATGTGTCGTAGGCATTACAATAATATACTTTTGGTTCCTATTATTTACCAATCTAGTCAAAGGTATCTCAACCTTGTGTAAATTTGAATCTGAATGTTCAGAGTACTCGAAATAGTTACCCATTCAAAATAGTAAATTTGAATCTAAATGTTCAGTTAACTAACGTAAGAAAATTCGTTATATATTTACCCATTTACATATAATGTGGTATCTATTGATATAACTTGTCTTATCTTGTTACCAATGAAGTAAGATATAAGCCTGCAATCAACCAACCCCCTCTAACTGAGAAATAACTCATTTTTGAACAAGAAACTTTATCTTATTACAAAATCTAACACTATGACAATTTTGGCCACAAATAATAATTACGATAAAGAAATAAAAATGAGAATCGGCGCCACACGAAACCCAGTTTCTATACTTTTTATTATCGAATTACAACCGTATATTTTATGAGAGAGAAAGAGTGAGAGTGAGAGTGAGATGGGCACACGCCATTTTTATTGTGTAGTTGCAACTTGCAAGAGTGCAATAATACTGACTTCTAACAATATGAAAATTCATAATAGGGCTAAATCATGACAAAAACTTGACATGCAAAATACCATCACGAGAGAGAGAGAGAGAGAGAGAGAGAGTTTTTCTTCGTGTAGTTGCAGGAATGCAAGAAACTAACTTCCAAGTTCCAAACACTGTAACATTAGTCCAACATCGGATTATTTCATAATAAAAACATGTGGGCCGTAGAGAGAGAGAGAGAGAGAATGCAAGAAAACTGACTTTCTAACACTGTAGGACTAATCCATCATAGGATTACTTCATAAAAAAAACTTGTAGGCCGTGGATTCAGTTCAACATCAATACACTTCATTTCCATATTTCACGACAACATATAATGGAAATATGAGGTGTAGTAATAATGTAAGAAGCAGGTTAAGAAGAAAGAAGAAAGAGATCCGTGTAAAAGAAACATACTCGAAGCTCATCTCGAGCAGCAAGACATCACGCCGTTGTTCTGCTTTGACAAGTCAACCCCGTTGGCTAGGCTGACCCGGTTGACCGACAGGTCAGCCTTGTACGAGTCTGATTTGAGGATCTTCCGGCTGACCTTGTCGTATATCTCGTGTATAACGATCTCAAACGCCTTCATCACATTGGTAGCGTCAAGGGCAGAGGTCTCTATGAAGAACAAGCCTTCTTCTTCGGCGAGGCTCTTCCCCTCCTCCACACTCACCCCCCTGAAGTTATCCAAATCGCACTTGTTCCCCACTAGCATCGTTGCCACTGCAGTGTCACAGTGGGCTGCACATCGTTGTAGTAAAGGTCAAACAACGGCTAAATGATTGCAAACGCGCATAAATCCAAGAATTCTTCCTCTCGTTTAAATAGCATTATAATTTATGTCATTCGTATAAGTGATCAAATGGGACTAGTGTGGAGGTCAAGTTTAAAGCAAGCCTAGTTCTATCCCTGCTATAACAATAGAATCTCGAATCAAGTTTCCTAAGGGGGCATTTACTTTGAGTGATAGGATGGATAGATAAAAATAATCCAAGTTAATCTATCATTTAATTTGACGGATTTATTAACTTGTTTGACTATTTCATCCTTCAAACACTCAAATCATATATTTTATCAATCTATTCTATCACCCGATGTAAACGCTCCCTAATAGGCTAATATTCCATTCTTAAGCCTGCAAACAACAATGAATCGTCATCACACACTCATATCTCAAATGCCCTTCTCGAGACAATAGTTACTAGTTATCATCAAGCTCAAAATGACTATGGATGCTAAGCTCCTTAAACTTTTCTTGATATATTGAAGACAACAAATTTCAACAAAATTTTGCCAAAAATGCTCAGGTTCAAGTCTCTATCAATACATTACATGTTTCAATTGATGATAATTGAAAAAGTACATAGCTGAAGTGTAGAACTAAAGACCATTTCTTGAAGATATGCTTCTTCAATCAACTAAAGGTAGCAGAGGACAAAACCAGCAATGAGTTCAAAGAGTAGTACATCTCGATCTTAAATCCAACCTCCATATACGCCAAGTTTCACTCGTTTTATATGAAATTTACAAACCAAATTACTGAACAGAGCCATGGTATATGTTTTCTTTGCAACCCTTACCTGCTTTACAAGCCTTGTAGTTATTATGCTTTCCAAGTTTGTATCTTCATCAAATTCAGATGTAAATGTCGTTTATGGCTTTTAGGTAAGGTTTTAATAGCTCATCCACGTTTATATCTACCAACCAGTTGTATTAATGACATTACAAACAAATCAAAGTCCTCTATCATAACTAACATTTATCGTGACAGGTAGGCGAATAAATTCTTCCAACAATAACGTAATCAGGCACACACATTGGCTTCGAGTAACTAAGGTTAATTGTCGGTTGCTACTGAATCTGGAATTTATTTCGCTCTTAGGCATAATGCATCACACAATCATCCTAAAATTGGGCAATAACTTCCTTAGCTAACTGCATTTCTCTTCCATCTTACTATTTCTTTGTGATAATTGAGCCAATTAAAGCAATGTCATAAAAAATGATTTTGTTGAACGCATTTTAGTGATTTTTGGAGAAATTTCCTTTCTGCATTCATATATCTAACTCCAAGCCATAACTAAGAACTACAAGCATAAATCAAGATAAAAGTAATCCAAAGAAGCAGTCATCCAATTACCGTTTCTAGTTTCATCTAGTTGAATCAATTATATCAAGATAACATTAAAAAATCAAGAAAAATAGAGAGAGAGAGAGAGAGAGAGAGAGACAGAGAGAGACAGAGAGAGAGAGAGGAGCATAAACGAGAAATGCAGTGACAATGTGAGAAAAAAAAAATAGGTCTAGCAACCTACACTTGCACATTAAAATCAAGAATACCCAAAAACAGTTCAAGCATTAACCTAATCAGCTGCTTCATAATTCACCCAAAGGAACAGAAAACACAGAGAGGGAGAGGGAGATGGCACAATCACATGAAATGTAGAGACAAATTGAAAATTTATAGTATTAGCAACTCACATTTGCACAAGGAAACCCAAAACTAATCAATAGTTCCATAAATCACAATTTCCCAAAAAACAGAATGAGAAAGTGAAAAAAAAAATTCAACTAATCCGAAGTCAACAAACTGATACTAAAAGCGAAGAAGAAGAGAAAGCATACTATTGAGCTCATCGAGCCACCGTTTGGTACTCTCGAAAGTGGTCTTCCTGGTGATATCGTAGACAATGAGCGCCCCGACGGCGCCGCGGTAGTAGGCGGAGGTGACGGCGCGGAAGCGCTCCTGGCCGGCGGTGTCCCATACCTGCGCCTTGACCTCCTTCCCGTCGACCTCGACCACCTGCGTCTGGAACTCCACTCCTATGGTAGCTTTGGAGTTATGGTCGAACTCATCTCTCGCGAAGCGCGAGAGCAAGTTGGATTTTCCCACAGCTGAATCTCCGATCACGACTATCTTGAAGAGGTACTCCTCACCGCCGCCCTCCTCCGCCATTGCCGTCGCGGGATTTCGTTTTTGTGCTTGATTGTGCGTCGAAGTGTGTGTGATTACGTTGGAGAGAGAGAGAGAGAGATTGAACGTTAGTTTATTGAAGAGAGGAAGCATACATCGCCGCGCGACCACGGGTATAAAATATATATACCATCATTGCAATAATGTATGTTAGTTATTTTAATTTCACATAAATTGATTGAAATTAGTTATTTTAATTTCACATAAATGGATTGAAAAATGTATAAATTTTTTCAATTTAGTGAAAAGTATATATATGTTTAATTAGAAAGTAAATAATAATTCGGATTTGTAATTTTTTAGTTCTTTTTCCTTTATGTTGGCGGGAAAAGTTGGCAATACTTATAATTATAAAAAATAACGAATAATCCTTAATCTAGCATTTTCCATTATTTATTAATAGATTGATTATTTTTTCTTTTCAAGTCTTGTATCCACGTATAAAGAATAAATGTCATATACAAAAAGGGTAATAGTAATGATATGGGACAACTTGTTTTATATTTTCATTCATATTTTATAACTATTTTGAATTTTTGAGACTAAAATAAAGATGAGATCCAACACTTTATTCTCTCTCTCAACTAGTCAATCGTGCTATGACGAATTGATCGTGACTCGACTGTGACCAATTTCTCGGTGAGGCTCACTAGAAAATTGGTCAAGATAGCCTCGTTGGAAAATTAGTCACGATTGAGTTACAATAGTCTTATCATAAAATTGGTCATAGTTGAGTCACGATACCCTCGTCGGAAAAGTTGGTCAAGGTAAATTTGCCGAAAATTTGGTTATGGTTGAGTTATAGTAGCCTCACCAAAAAAATCATCACGGTTGAGTCACTTAAAGAAAGTCAAAGTTGACGAGCAAAATAAATTTCTATATTTAGCATTGCAGTGATTACATATAATATTTATTTCGTGCTCATTTTTAGACGATTTTTTTAATTTTGGCACCACAATATTTACAATTAGAAGGGCTTCTTTCCAAAATTGCAAATCATACTATTATTTTTGTGCATGATTTGAGCAATTACATCAACTTTAATTTCAGTTAAGCATAAAATAGTGACGAAGCCAAAAAATATTAACGAAGCCCACTTAAACATAATTTTTCAAAATCATAAGTAAAATTAAAAAAATAGAAATAAAAAAATTAATACATCATTAATAACATCTAATTATATCGCAATGTAGAAAAAGTCAAAATTAAATACAATCGCCTCATAATATTTATTCTCTCATTTTTATATTGTTAAAATTCTATATAATAGTTCTACTAGCAATTATACAATACTAACTAATTTACAATCAACTTTGAAGATGTATTAAGAACTTTTGTTATTAAAAGAAATACAATTATACTTCCAAAAAAGAAAATACAATTGCTCACATGTACGTTTTCAACGACTATTAAAGGTCGTTTGGTAAATAAGTTAGGCTAATCCATATTATCATAGGATATATGATAAACTATCTCATTAATTTTTTTAAGTTACACTAACCATCCATATCATGCCAAAATAGTAAATAACGCACAAATCGATGGAGATCTGATTATTTTAATACAGACTGTACTTTTTATATCCTGAATATCAAATAAATAAATAACTCTAATTTATTTACCATAACATGTTTTAACATATAAGTCAAATAACCCCATATTATTTAAAAAAACATACATTGATATGCATTTTGGGTGCTATTTTCATACAATTATTCTAATATTTTATTAAAATAAAATTTCAAATTTGACCATGACGTGTTTGACACCTGTCACGGGGAAAAAAACCTAATTGATAGCACGACCGCCGACACGGCCAATTTATTCTACTTTTTTTTCTTTTCTTTTTTTAACTCTTACCTCTTCTTCATATCGTCGCCGCCGCCCCACTCTATTTGCATTCCCCGCGCCGCCGGTGTCGACCTCCGACCTCAGCAGCTGAATATATTCTAATGCGGCTGAGCTCCAGCCGTCGGAGCGTTACTCATTGCCGGAGAATTACGTGATTTAGCTTAGCCATACGCTCTCTGTCCTCTCTGTTAATTCGTCGAGTTTTCGTGCGATGGCGTCGGTGATCGGATGTTGCTCTCTCAAATATACTCATCGAGGTAAATTGCGATTGATGTTTGTAATATGAGACTGGAAGTTCGGCGGTTTTACTCCTGGTACTAGTCGTAAATTTAGCGCCTCTTATGTTTTTCTGAAGAAAATTTTGTGTACATATATTCTTTGGAAATGGTGTGGCATCTCTTACTTTCATGATCATAAAGTAGGTGGAAATTTGTGCTTCATGCACGCGCCACGCACACACAACTAGCAGTATTTTTCCTGGTGGTGGTTGATGCAGGGTTTCTTTTTCTTTTCTTATTTTTTTGTTTTTTTTAGGGGAATGCAGTTTTATTGATTTAGGCACAATTTGGCAGTATCAGTTTGAAGAATGATTGATGTTCTTCGTGACCCTTAACTACTTTTTTTTAATAAATAATTTTTTTTTCAAATACTGATGCCAGTTTTCGCCGCTATGATGCAGGTGTGTTTCCAAAATGGAGATCACCTAGAGCAGCCGTGGTTCCCAATTTTCACCTCCCAATGCGTAGTAACGAAGTTAAAAACAGGTAATTGCGCGATCAATTTGATCATAGCAAGTGATTTTTTACTCTTGATTTCCTGCCCTACTGTAGTTTCAGTAAAAGAGTATCATGTTACCAAAGGATATAATTCAACCAAATGTTTGATAGATGATTATGTTTTAGTCTTAGTAAAAGTGAGCTTTGGAAACCATTCAAGTTGTTGTGATGATGATAGTACAATAGTGTTCACTTGTCCATGTGCATGTCAGCATGTGAGGGAAAGCCTAGCTGATTCTGACTTGTCTCCAACCCTTTGTTGTCTGCTTTTGCTTTCCTGTTTTTCTGAATATGTTTTCTGTCAAATTGTCATTAATAATGTTTCCTTGAAATATCTATCAAAGAGAGTTCGATTAGTTATGGTTAATAGATGAGTGTTCCCATTAGTATGTACAAAAGCTTATATCAGTTGGATTTTTAATACCCTTGTTATGTCCTTGTGCTTATTGATAGTAGGAAGTTTGATTTACCACTTCTATGATGTGAGGTTAAAAATACAAAATCTTAGTAAAATTAGTTGGGTGGTATGTACGTGCAATTCAGTGCTATGACCTATGAGGGATGGAAGGAATATATGCAAAGGAGAGATGTTGCTCCCATCTGTGATTTCATATCCAAAGGAACCAGCATGTGTAATGTGAAACTATTGTTTGCAGGACTAATGTCGAAGACATAAAATCACTCAGATTGATTACAGCAATCAAGACACCTTATCTCCCGGATGGCAGATTCGACTTGGAGGCCTATGATGCCTTGGTGAACATGCAAATCGAAGATGGTGTCGAGGGAGTGATTGTTGGTGGCACCACTGGTGAAGGCCAGTTGATGAGCTGGGATGAGCACATTATGCTCATTGGCCACACAGTCAACTGTTTTGGCAGTAACGTTAAAGTCATTGGTAATACTGGGAGTAACTCAACACGAGAAGCTATCCACGCCACTGAACAAGGCTTTGCTGTTGGTATGCATGCGGCACTCCATATTAATCCTTACTATGGAAAAACCTCCTTGGAGGGTTTGGTCTCTCACTTTGACAGCGTACTTCCCATGGGCCCTACGATCATCTATAATGTACCATCACGGACTGGCCAAGACATTCCGCCACGTGTGGTTCACACAGTAGCAGATAGCACCAACTTGGCAGGCATCAAGGAGTGCGTTGGAAATGATAGGGTAGAGCAGTATACGAGCAATGGTATAGTTGTGTGGAGTGGGAACGACGATGAGTCCCACGACTCAAGATGGGATTACAGTGCCACTGGAGTAATTTCAGTTACAAGCAATTTGGTCCCACGTCTAATGAGAGAACTCATGTTTGGAGGTAAGAATCCAACTTTAAATGCAAAACTAATGCCTCTAATCCAGTGGCTTTTCCACGAGCCAAACCCTATTGGTCTGAACACAGCCCTAGCGCAGCTCGGGGTCGTGAGACCAGTTTTCCGGTTGCCATACGTGCCCCTTCCTCTGGCCAAGAGGGTCGAGTTTGTGAACATAGTCAAGGAACTCGGGAGAGAGAATTTCATAGGAGAGAAAGATGTCCGGGTCTTGGACGACGACGACTTTGTTTTGATCGGTCGGTATTAGATGCTACACCTAGTGAACTAGGATTTCCTTTCTACTCGATTCTTTTGTTCTGCTTGCTTTTCCTAAACAATAATTGAAATTTTTGAGTTTTGCTCTCCTTGTTGTATGTTAAGGTAAAGCTCAAAAAACACAAAAATGTTATCAGAGCCGCTGGTAAGTCGAGATGCTTGGTGCCTGTAAAGTAAGAGTTTTGTTGATTCTGGTATCAGATTTTCCGTTAGAAATTTCATGTTTTACTATCATATCGATGCAATGCAATATGTAATAAATATTATCTTTATCGTGACGCTTTGACTTTTCCCACACCTAAAAATCCTCTGTCTACCAGCGGATTCATGGCTGCTCACATAATACAAAATTCTTGCACTAGCATTCTGTGTTACCGCAGCCATGAATCCGCTATCCATCTCTCTCCTACTCCCTCTCTACACTCTCAAAGCAGAATCTGCAGAGATCTGATCCGCCACTTTCTGCAACGACGACATCAGAACCAACCCCACCATATCAAAAGACATCGACTCCTTGCTGCCTAAGCTAGTCTCAGGCGCCATCCAAAGCGCCTCCTGCATTAAAGACGCAGCAAAGGAGATCAAACCCACATGTCCCAACCAATCAGATGCAAGAATTTGGTATGACTACTGCTTTTTAAGGTACACACTCGCAGATTCACCGGTGTCTACTTATACAACGTGGACAACGTGACTGATCCCGATGCTTTCAACAAGAAGTTGGCTTCGTTGATGGGTGAGATAAGGTCGGAGGCCGTGAGCAGAGGGCTGGGGAGAGGGAAGAGGGATGTCTCCGATTTTGTTAAGCTTTATGCACCGGTGCGGTGTATGAGGGATTTGTCTCAGGTCAAGTGTGCCTCAGTGTTTGTCATAAATCTTGTCTTGAGCTCATTGTCAGAGGTGAAGGATGTTAATATTGTTTGTCTTCATCTTTTTGAGTTTTACTGATCTTGACTTGTCAAATGATTTTACGTAAATTTTGGTGGACAAAAATTGGTTTGACATTGAATGGGGTATGATGGCATAAATCGATCACAAATACGTCACCTCCACCATTGATTTTGACTTGTTCGACGATTTTACACAAGTTTTCGTCGAATGATTCTGGTTTGCCATTGAATTGAATGGGGTGTGACTGCATAAGCCAATTAGAACAGTCATGTCCATGTTAACATCCACATTAAAACAAGAATTCAGTGGCACAAAAGTCCCACTCAAGAAACTAATAAATTAGGCCACTTTTTGTGGCTCATGCACAAATCTTCCAATTAATTGGGAAGATATAAGTGGAAACTTTCAATATATGAAAGGTGTTTGTCATAATTTGGATTGCATTGACGCGTTCACTCTTTCTAGAACAGTGCTATAATTTTCCACTCAAGAACAAGTTTCTTGAGAGAGAGAGAGAGAGAAGTCAACAAAATCTGCTGACATAGCCATGCATATACACTACTGTAAAACAAAAGGCCGAAGCCATGATCAGATTCTCTCACTGCAGCCATGAATATCTTATCTAATCTCCTCCTCATCCTCTCTCTCTACATTCTGTCAGCAGAATCTGAAGATCCTGTTGCTAATTTCTGCAATGACAACAGTAAAGCCAATAGCACAATATCAAGAAACATTGACACCTTACTCCCTAAACTAGTCTCAGGCACCATCCAAAATGGCTTCATAGCCACCTCCTATGGCGGAGTCTACGGCCTCGCCCAATGTAGAGGCGACGTCAGCAGCAGCGATTGTTCCTCCTGCATCCAAGATGCAGCAAAGGAGATCAGAACTCTGTGTCCCAACCAAGCAGATGCAAGAATATGGTATGACTACTGCTTTCTGAGGTACAACACTCAGAAATTCTTCGGAGGAGTTGATGTCTCGGGCGTTTACTTGATCAACACGCAGAATGTGACCGATCCCGAGGTTTTCAACAAGAAGTTGGCTTCATTGATGGACGAGATCAGCTCAGAGGCGACCAGGACTTCGAGCAGAGGGCTGGGGAGAGGGAAGAGCGATGTTTCTGAGTTCATCAGACTTTATGCATTGGTGCAGTGTGTGAGAGATCTGTCTGAGATCAACTGTGCTCAGTGTTTGGCCATTGCTGTCAGCAATTTTCCTACTGTTTGTGGGAATAGGAGAGGCTGTCGCGTGCTGTATAGCAGCTGCTATGTTAGATACGAGCTCTATCCGTTCTTCTTCCCTCTTGATTCGCAGGAATCCTTGGGTTCTAGGTTTGAAGAGAAGTATGAGAGAGTTATGGCTGTCAAAAATTGATTTATGACGTTTGAAGTTTGCATTTTAGTTGCATTTTGTGCTTGTTTGATCCTGTGCAAGGGTTTGCTGTCATGAATCACTATAATCTAATAAAACTAGTGACATGTTTTTCTTGAACTCCTTAATGAATATAATTTTTGAGTGATGTTTGTATTTCATTCTTGGAATCTTATGTATGTACATTGTATACATGTTTGATCCTGTTGAGGATTCACTGTCACAAATCTTGTCCTAATTTCACTATGTAATGAGACTTGTGAATGTCATTTCTTGATCTTGCTTTGAGCTTCTAGTTATTTGCTTGTCCGAAGCTTCTGGGAAATGGGGTGGCATCGCGGACATCATTGAGCCCAGTGGCATAGAGAACGAAGGGGTCGAACATGAAGCTGAAGCCGGAGCACTTCACAGCACCGTGCCTACGAAGATCAAGATACCAGTTATACTGCTTCTTCTCTAGGCCTAATTCCTTGATCCTGCAACAAACAGCAACACAACAATGAATTTTTCAACTAAATTGATCAATTCAAGATTATGAACATCCTTACCTTGCACTCAACATGTTGAACCTCTCCTCGCTCTGGCTTCCTCTGATCACTGTCCCAACCTAAGATTCAAGAATTTTGTCAAAATTAGAGTTGAAGTAGGTGTAGATGATACTGTTATGTTGATCATGATCTTACCTTTGGCACAATTACATCAAATGCTGCAGACGTCTCTCCATCATCGTTGCAACGAGCATTGAATAGCTTCAGCTCCTTAGGGTGGTTGTACACAATCACCGGCTTCTTGTATATCTCCTCTGCTAAAAAGGCTTCGTGTTCCTCAGAAAGAGGCGCGCCCCATTCAATACTCCTCTCGAGTTTCGCCTGATTTATAAGGAAGCATCCATCAAAATGTGGGATCATGAAATCTTGGAAAATCCAGTAGTTCTTTTAGGTGTTATACCTGCTTCAAAACCTTGACTGCTTCTGTATATGTGATCTTCTCAAATGGGCCTTCTGCTATCAGTTGAAGCCGATCCACAACGTGCTTGTCAACGCGCTTGGCCATGAATTTCAGATCCTCTGCAGAGCTCTGCATTATCCGTCTGCAGACGAACTTCAAGAAGTCGACTGCACACTGCATAGAGTCCTAAAATTGCCCAAAACCAAAACACAGAATCAGAAATCAAGAAAGAGGAGAATCAATCAACATCACTACGGGAAAAATGCAAAACCTCTAGCTCGGAGAAGGCCACTTCAATCTCCACCATCCACATCTCCGCCAGCAGCTTCTTCGACTCTGAGGCGCTGGCGTGGAATCTAGGCCCGAACGAGCACACGTTCCCCAGAGCAGACGCGTAGCTCTCCAAATGGAGGCGGCCGGAGGCAGACAGAAAGGTCTTGCACGAGAAGAAATCTTGTGAGAAATCAAGTTCCCTGTTTTGACCAGTTTTCCCGGATTTGCTTTGCCTTTGCTTTGCTTCAACTTGCGAAGCTAGCTCAGCTGTTTTCTTGAGATCTTGAACAGCTGCAGCTAATGCCTCCTTGTTGCTCTCGCTCCTCTTCAGCTGCTCAATCTGCTTGCTCTTCTCCTTGATGGAAGCCCGTATAGTCTCCAGCTTGATGTCGTCGCGGCTCCTCTCTTGCTCGCCTCCGAGAAGAGCCGTGACCACGAGATTCTCCCTCGCGCCGTTGCTGTCTGTGGCCGTGATCACGGGCACTTGCACGTGTAAGAATCCGTTTTCTTGGAAGAATGTGAATGCTGCTTGTGTTAGGCCGTTTCTTATTCTCATCACGGATGCAACCTGCGAGAGAAAATCGGTTTGAGAGAGAATGAAACGAGGGTAGGGAGAGAGAGAGGGAGAGAGGGAGGGAGAGGGAGAGAGAGAGAGAGAGAGAGGAGGCGGCGAACTGTGGTTGTTCGTGGACGGAAATGAGCGGAGTCACGCAGCAACTCGAGAGGCAAACGCTTCTTGGAGAGAGGGTATCTGTCTTGATCAACGGTTCCGATGTGGAGAATTTTGTCTGCTTTGAGCTCTATTGTATACTTCTCCTTCTCCAGCAACGACGGCTTCTGCAATGCGCCTTCGACTAAAATGCACGTCCCTGTTGGCATAACGTGCGCCGGAGGAGCTAGGGCGGAATCCACCACCACCTAAATCATGCAACTTATAAGTTAATAATTTTTTAAATATACATATAATAGGGATATGTTATTGTGAAAAACTACATTTTTTGTGAGAATGTGAAATTAATTTAACTAAAAAAATGAAATTTTTAATCTCTCGTAGGATTCGAACCCAAGTAGTACAGTTATCTATCAAAGAAGTGCCGTAAATCTTTGCGATCAAAGGGCCAAAAGTAATTCTTCATTTTCACAATATTAAGGTTTCCATTTGAAACTTTTATTGTGAGAACCGAAAATCATTTTTAGTTTTTTGATCGCGAAGATCTATGTTGATGCATTTCATTGTTGAATGAGTGCAGCATCAGATTCGAATTCCACAAGAAGCAAAAATTTCATTTAATTTCATTTTTAAGTGCTATTAATTTATATATTCAATACGGTATTTCTAGTTCTCACAAAAAAAATACATTTTTACGATCATGCAAATCTTTATTTACATGTTTTAGAAAGATTGAATTTTTCCAGTTACCTGCAGACTTGAAACGCAGGATCCATCGCTGATTTGCAAGATTGAGATGGAGGGCTGCGGCGGCTTGGGAAGTATGGAGTCGATTTTGTCGCGAATGCGTTGCTCTCCGCCGAAGACCTTTATAATCGACCGGAAAAATGGGAGCTTTGTTTGGAGGACTTCAACGCAGCTGATATCTTTTGGGGCTCCGGCCGCGGGGGCGGTGGGAGCCGGCGGCGGCGCCGCCTTAAACTCACGGGAGGACTTGACCCAGCCTCCCACGACCACCCTCTGCCCGATCAGCCCCACGCCGCCGTCAGGGCGGCCGGAGATTGAGTCCAAGGTGACCCTTCTGGAGTATTTGGAGAGAGGTAATGGGGATTCTACCGGAGCTTGCTCGGAGGTCATTTTGGAGGAGAGGAATTGGCCGGAAAAAGTTTGAGATGTACAAGTGTGTGTTCGTGTTTTGATTTGAATGTGGTGGTGATGGTGAGAATTGTTGAGGGGTGAGATTGTATATATGTGTGGAGGGAGAAATGATGCGTTGCTTGAGGAAGTGCTGGTGGATTGTTGAGAGAGAAGGAGAGTTAGAGAGAGAAAGGAAAGGGATTGTTTGAGAGAGAGGAAGAAGAAGAGGGAGGGAAGGATTGGTATTCTTCAGACGTTGGATTTCGCGGGAGTTTTAAATTATTATTTGTTTAGTTTAATGTATTTTGTAAATACTTTTAATTAGCATCCACTCGACACTTAATTATGGTTTTTTTATATCGGTGGGCTCAGAAATTAAATTTAAAAATATATTTTTTAAAATAAAATATATTCAAAATAATTTAATTAACTCTAACACAAATAATTTTAATGCTGATATAATAATATGAATAGCTTGGTGGGCTTACATATGAACGTTAAAGATGGACTTTTGCATGATTTTGGGCCAAAGCGATCTGTATCATTTTTCTACTTCTTCCTCATAATTATGGGCCGAGGAAGAATTTCATTTTACATTTCGCTCCCAGAAATTACACATAATTTGACTTTGACCCTCGAAGTCGAGATTACGGGTGAGAAAATATACCGAAATACCAATATATTGCATTTATCGTACCGAAAAGATATCGAAAATATCATGAATTCTATAAACCGTTTGGTACTATAACGATATGCATTTCTGTATATCGCGGGATACCGAATTTTTGGTATAATACCGCGGTATCGATATATACTAAATTTCCATACCGTACCAAATATATATATATATATATATATATATATATATATATTCTAAAAGTTAAAATATGTTAAATATTCGGAAAACAAAAATGTTCAATTTTCAATTATTTCGGTATGATACGATATTTCGGTATAACTGTATTTTGGATGTCGTACCAAAATCGGTATACCATAAAGTACGATGTATCGAATTTCGACACGGCACACCGAAAATACGGTACGGTATTGGTATTGAAAATTCTCCATATCGAAATTTCGGTATATATCAAAAAATTCGATACGGTTACGATATGATATTTACTCATACCAGTATTTTCGTTACGACATACGATATGACAGTTTCGGTACTGCATATCGTACCAACCAACCCTAAATAAAGTGTCCTCCAAATTTCCAAAATTAAAACTAGACTCTTCCCAATAATCGCATGGGTTCCACCAACATTAAATTAGTAATGAGTACTATTTACTCATGTTATTGTCTTATATTGACTAAAACGATTATCTTTGCATCTGACTCGATCCATTTACTTCTGAAAAGATCTAGAAATAGCTTCCAACAATTAGTTAGGTGAATTTTTGGTAACTCAATTATTTTATTGTAAGAAAAAAAATAGTGAAATGGCTCACTTTTTGAGTCAATTGAGAATCCTTTTTGATTCATATGATTGGATGCAGCTTTATAGGTGGGCCCATCTATAATCTACAAGGAATCACAGAATAATTTATTTGAATTATATGATCATGTCATCACATCTTGTACCTTTTGGGTGGCTTGGGCATAATTCTATTTTCAGACAAAGAAACATGGTTATTCAGAAAACCTTTATCCAATGTTCTAAATAATTTTCTGGGTATTTCAGATTTACATTTTTCAAGATTTTAATGGATTAGATGTTTTAACTGATTCATGGTTTTCTCATTTTTTGTCATTCAAACAAGCTACAACTTTAGGTATTGGGTTACAATTCTTGCAATTTTCAAGATTGGATCCTGCATAGCTGCAAACTACTAAAAATGAACAAATTTATAAATCTTATACCACATGTAAAAGTAGGAGTGAGTATTCGGTTTTTGGTTCGGTTTTTTGTCCAAACCGAACTGAACTGAAAAATCATATTTTTTAAAAAATTAAAACCAAACCGAACCAAATTACCTAAGAAACCGAACCCAAAAAATCGAAATCCGAACTATGAAAACCGATCTGAACCGAAAAAACCCAAATTTTACAAAAATATCTAAAAAACCGAAAATTCGAAAATCCAATCCAAAAAATATATGTATATATATCTAATATATATATAAATATTTATGTAAAAATATAAATATATGCACATATTAAATATATATATATATATAT
>JAYDZE010546211.1:0-14011 GCA_034509125.1 Monilaria moniliformis | reverse complement strand
TAAGAAATAAAACCCTGCTTTCCTTCTCTTTTCTAGTGAGCTAACATACTTGATCTGATTTAAAGAAACAGATAGATAGAGAGAGAGAGAGAGAGAGAGAGAGACACAGAGAGAGAGAGAGAGACAGAGAGAGAGAGAGAGAGAGAGAGATGGGCATCGATCGATGATGGTATAGATGATAAGAAATATATAAGTGTTAATACGAGTCGGTGATAGCTAATGCAGCATCATCAGGATTCTCATTGCACGTCACTGTAAAGCGGCGATAGCTGAATGTGAATCTTGATAACGCTGCATTTGCAAACAACGACTACTTATCTTCCAACATATATATCCACGTACTGGGATTATGAAACGGCCGTAACAGAGAGAGAAGTGGCTGTTCACGAGATTAGGGCAAGAGACACAAGGATTCTGGGACGGAAAAGGGATCTCCCGTCTCCGTGGAGTAATAATCACAGGATTGAACAGAAACCCTAGCTAGGATAACTCACGAATTTGCGACTAAATCTACTTCACACAGAAGCAAAAATAAATTGACATGTTCAAACAACAAATTGGTGAGAACAATATGATGATCTAGCTGGATCATGATCAAAAGATACCTAATTAGTACATCATGACCCATCTGATTGAAAAATGAAAGAGAGGCGTACCAAGTTACTACTTTCAACATGAAACGGAACCTTTTACAGACAATAAGATGGAACGAAGACAAGGGTATTAAGGGGCTCCATAGGGGTGTGTGTGCGCGCGCGCGCTTTGGTGTGGGAGGATATAGGGAGAGAGATTAGATTTGCACTGGAACAAAATATTTCGAGAAGGAGATGTCTTTTAGGTCGGGCCTATGATGTTTTATTTATACTAAGTTTGGCAGTGGGCTTGATTCCTCTCCTACTAATGAATTTAGATAGTCGCTCTTGTTTTAATATATTATTACAGATTACTACCTTCCTTGTTACGCAGTACGATAAACTTGATATAATTAATTACATGTTTTACGAATAAGATACGAATACTTTATTTACTTGGATATAGTATAATATTTGCAATATATATCTGTAATTTTATAAATATTTATTGGGGCAGTTTAGTACAATTAATAATTAATGCATATATATAATATATATAAAGGTTGTTCATTAAGAAGCCCTACAAATTGTTATTAGTCACCTTCTTATTTTTTATTACCGCATGGAACAAATAAAATTATCGAATCCGATATATAATTTACTAAATTAGATTTTTTAAGAAATCCGCCACCTTCAAGATTCGAATCTTGGAAAGGAGACTCATTTGCGGCTACGTGGGGGCACCGAGAATGGGGGCTGGGTTGTGGGGCGGGAAGGGCTGCTATGACCGCGGTGTTGGCCGCAGACGGGGTGGGCAGCGGGGCTATGGCTGGTATGACGCAGGAGAACGACTACACTGCGGGGGGGGGGGAAGGGCAACCACTGTATTTTAGATTTGTTTTTTGTTTTAAATTTGAAATTTGAATTTTGTAAAATAATTGTTTTTTTTTTTCATTTTGTTTTCACACTTTGCAGCGGTTGGGAATGGTAATTGGACCGTTGGGTGCGGGAGGGGCAACGACTAGTATAGGTAGATTTTTATTTCTTATTATTTATTCTTTTCCCATTCTATGAATATTGTATCTCGATTCCAATTCATACGTCCATTATTATTCTTCATTCATTCTTCTATTTCCACGCAAAACTCTCCAAAATTCATGAATCTCTACGGAATCAATTCCAGTTCCAGTTCCAGTTAATCCGATGACGATGATACGATAATTGAGTTGATAGTAGAGGTCAACGACGAGGTGCAAGAGTAATTATAAATGACAGCTGCAGTATCGCTCGCCGATGCCTCGTGTACCAAGGACGCACGAGCACCGAGAGCATGAAAATATCGCATAACGCCTCGTCGATGATTATTTGTCCGACGAACCACGAGTGCAACTGTGTTTTGGTGCTAGTTTCATATGCACAGATCATTCTCCATACACATAGCTAACACGCTAGCAAAATGTGATGAATATTTTCAATAGTGCTCCGACGGTCTTAGACGCGATAGACTCTCGACGCTCCATAAGTGCACGACAACGATGCGGCAGATCGCGTACAATGGCGCTTTGGAACGAGTGCGTCAAATGATTTTGTCGCGTGGTCATTGAAGCCCTCTACGATACATATTTGAGAAGGTTGACGGTGTAAGACGCTCAATGATTGATGAATATGCACTAGAGGCATCACAACTTCCCCGGAGTGGTAGGTAGCATCTACTGTATCTGTATGCAATGGCAATAGAAAAATTGTCATCATGCGGCATGGAGAGACCCCTACACCAGCGGATACAAGGGCACATATTCGACGATCATCTTCGAAGCAGTTGCTGACCAACGTTTATGGACTTGGCATGCATTTTTTGGCGTGGACGGGTCGAACAATGACATCAACGTCCTGAACCAATCACTTATCTTCAACGATTTATGCGCTGGCAGGGCACCAGTTATCGAATTCATGGTCAATCGCTGACTCTATAATATGAGCTCCTACTTGGCTGATGACATCTATCCAAGGTAGCAGGTGTTTGTGAAAATGGTTACGTGTCCGACTGGTCCAAAGAGAGCATTGTTTGCTCAAAGGCAGGAGGCGGCATGGAAGGACATTGAGCGCGGTTTTGGTGTACTCCAAGTATGTTGCATGATCGTTAAAGGTCTGTTGCGTATCTGGCACCAGTCATGCATCGCTGGTGTCATGTATACATGTATTATCTTGCATAATATGATAATCGAGAATGAAGGAGAAAATGCAACTAGTGGGTCCAGGATGAAGCCGGATCTAGCTCGGCAATCGCCCTCGACAACCCATCTCAAGGTGCACTGCATCAATTCCGATATTTCAAAGTCGACATGTATTTCTTCACCAAGAACGAACTTATGGCCGACTCCAACAAGATCTCATCGAATAAATTTAGGCACACTCCAACTGATTTCGACTATGAAGTTTATTTTATCTTTAATTATGTAATTTTAGAAATTCAAATTATATAATTTTTGGTATTTAAATTATGTAATTTTCAGTATTTAAATTATGTCATTTTAGAAATTTTAATTAAGTAATTTTTGAATTTTTCATAATTTATTTTTTATTTATAAATATCATAATTTAAATAAATATATGAAATTGAAAATTAATAAAGAAAAAAAATTGAAAAAGTAAAATTATGGTTGTAATTTATGCCTGAGTTATTGGGGTTGATGCTGACTTTTTTTGATTGGGCTGTGGATGGCTGAAAATTTTGGAACGTCACATTGACATCACTTTCAATCAAACTTTTCATTGATTAAATTGCAGATTTGAACATCACGGTGATTAACATTTTAAGAGCACATGATAATATTCGGAGAGTGGCTAAGAATTAATCGGAACTTGGAAGTTTGAGCTTCGTTATTCTAACATCAATGTAGTTGCTATCGTTTGTACCTAATTTCTTAAATTTAACTTGTGAATAGGTAAATTATTTTATATATATATATATATATATACACACAATAAGTGAGGAATGAGTCCACGTACCAACAAGTCAACAAGGCAACAAGCAAAAGTAGCACCACGTATAAGTTTACTCACTTTCTTCAATAACTATTAGTTAGTTCTCGAATTCATTTGAATTAGCTTACAGAAACAATATATATATATATATATATATATATATATAGAGAGAGAGAGAGAGAGAGACACAGAGAGAGAGAGAGAGAGAGAGAGAGTTGTGTTCATTTTCGAACACAGCTCTAATGCATAACTAAGACCAGATAAAGACCATTAGATTAAATAATCCAAACGTTACTATTCTGCCACGTGTAATTAAAGGTAATAATTTAAAAAATCCAAAAATGGTATATATGTCAGCACAGACCATCCGTTTATATCAGTACAACGCAATTTTAGGAATTAAATTTCTTAATTATAGCAACTACCGTATGCAATCATAAAAGATACGTTTTTATTATGGTATGATTCTAGTACATCTCATATAGTTAATTACTGATACAAATATTTTAGAATATAAATTAGGCCAAATTTCCATTTTAGAGTAAAATTGCACCAAATTGTGAGTTCGTGTTATTAGTGTTACAGATCAAAATTCATGATTTTTTTTCCTGTTATTAGCTTTACAAACTAAAAACTGTGGAAAATCTTTATAGTTTTACAAGCAATTGTTATAACAATTCAACTTTATGGTTTGTCACTACTTGTTGATCGATTGACCTCTTTAACATCTCAGACATTTGTTCAGTGTGATACTTTCAGATCTTAGTATCTTCTTTTTGTCAGTGATTTGAGTTCGTTTATCAACTTTGGGTGCCATTAATTAGTTTGAAATAGAAAAAAGTACAACGATTCTATGAAAAGTATATTGGACTAGCATATACATATATATGTAGTAATTATTTATTTTAGTCTGATCAATACATGCATGTATTTTATGTACAATCAAAGTACATGTATTTATTTTAGTGAAATCTATTACTCCCCCCCTTTGTAAATAAGTGTCCTATTTAGCTCAAATTCTTGTTCTTAAATAGGTGTCATATTTCAAAAATTTAGAATAAAGTATCCATAATCTTTCCATTATATCCCTATTCAAAGCATTTCATAGTTTGACTAAACAATTGGATGAATGCATGTATCAAGTGAAATTCTTGTGGACTTGTTGAATAATGACTCTTTATTTACTCATACAAGTAATACTTGCTATCACTATTGAACACATGATATCGATACTTGGAAAAGTTGCGTACCAATCATTAGAAAAGAAGAGTTCGTTCAGTACTTGGAAAAGTTGTGTTCGATCTATATATATATATATATATATATTGATTCAGTGAATTACGTAACTTTGCGCTAATATATATGCTTTTTTTTTTATAATTATCATCTTGCTACAATTTTTGTAATTAACTTGTGAACTATATATCCGACAAAGAAACACTGATTAAATCTCATTAGTTATAAGCATAATAATAATAATAATTCTTCAAGAATTACAAGGTAAAATTCTTACAAAATACAAAATAAAAGATACACGTAATATTGTCATTGAATATTAATGTCTCTATAAACTTTATTGACCAACTCGAGCAATCCCATACTTTCGTAATCACAACCATACATGACTGTAATGCTATTGGACATTATCGGTGAACATTCTTGGAACGCCTTAACCACTAAACCCACAAGTCCATCAACAGACCTACCACTTTGCTTATACTGGATTGCTTGAATAGCACGGGAAATAAATAAAAAAAAAAAAAAAACAAGATCCAATATTTTCAAGTCTGAGTTGACAAATTAGTCGAGTATAAAAAGCATCTTGTTTAGCAATATTACAGAATTGAAGGTGTCAATGTGGGTCGGAACATTATCATATTGGTGCATATTGCGTTATTAATCGCTTCTCTTGGCTACTTCGCTCGAACAACATGCATAACTTTTTCAATCATATAAGATTTCATGACACATTTATTTATTGGTGTGGTTGGCTTCATTTCCAACGTTCCTACTATTCGATTTTTACTGTTCCGTTGAGCCATTACATGATAACTAACGAAAAACATTCATTTTTCCATCAATTCCCATTTTCATCCATCCCTGCAGGAGGAATGACCGTAGCAAAAAACATCACTTTGCTGATAAAATTTGTGCTCTTACCTGTCCATAGTGCAGAAAAGTAATAAGTTTCCTTCAATATTTATGTCATGTTAAACTACTTCTCATCTATAAAAACAAAATCTAATATGCCTTCGAAAATTAGACACTTGTTAGGTCAAGCATTGAGAAGCACCATTCCAGTCTTATCTTTTTGTTAGTTTCAGTCAACGCCGGCTTTATGCAGTTGGTATGCCTCATTGTTTCCCCTGACTTTAAGAGTTTACTATGATTTAAGGCAAAATCAGGTATCAAGATGGATGATATAAAAATATTCGAGTAATTCTTTTGAGATGATAATGTATTTGTCAAATTTATACATTTTAGTATAAAAATAATATTTAGTATTATGTCAGGACTTGTGGTATGCATTATGAGATACGATATGTTTGCCTGAAAATTAATGTATTTAATGTATTTTTTTTTCTATGAGTGATTTGGAATTCATTGAATCATAATTTGAGATAAATAAATCAGAAATAAGAATTTTCTAGATATATATAGCATACCTTCTGAGTTTATAGTCAATGGACTTAACTGCCTCTCTCGCTCTCCTTTTTTTTCAAAAAAATAAAATAAAATCCAGTTATGGTATTCTACATAATTAGTTGCATCTCGTAGCTCTACGATTTATATTTTTATTTATGAATTATTAAATATGAAAAATCAAGAAAACATAAATCTAAGGTAAAATGGAAGAAGTCTCGCGGAACGACTAATGAGGTGGGCCTCGTTTAGATTTTTTTACAAAACTGTGAAATGATTTCAGTCGGATTGAGAGATAAATCGCGCTGAGTAATATTTTTCAGACCAAAATTTCTACTGACCTAGCCCGGCTAGAAAACACTTTGCATAGTTGGACCGGGTGCGGGCGGGGTTGTACCACTTTTGACAGCTCTATACAAAATCCAATTAAGAAATCCACTTTTTTGAATATATATTATAATCAGTATGATGCAATGTTTTAAATCTTTCTAAATAAATTATCAAATGAATAATAAAATTAAGGAAGATGAGACAGCTATTAGAGTAAGCTGAGCAGATTCTGAAATCTTGGTTGAATATCCTGCAAAAAGGGAAAAAAGTTGGAAATTTATAAATACATATGTGGCATATATAGTATTAATCCTAACAGATTGTGGATGGTTTTGTTACCTGGTGATGATGGAATTGCTGCAAATCAGAGATAAAGAGAATACACAAAGTCAGTGTTGGAAACTTATTCTCACTCTTCAATTTAAACGCACGTTGCATACATAAATCAATGAATTTTAAACATTTCACATCATTTTTAAGATATCGGAATAAACAATTACAACGTTCTTAATTTTACACTAATAAAACCATGTCGTGTTATCTATAAAACAACATCGTTTTAGCTAATAGCTACACACTCAACAACATTTTACAACAAGTATGGTAAAAACAACATTTTAAAAATCATGCCAAGATTACAAATTCAGTAAACCGTTATGTTAGTTTTCGACAATTAATCCTAAATTAGATAATGGAACCGTTCTTACATGAGTTGCAAAGGGTAGCCGGCGGAGTTGTGACGTTGCAAGCTTTGGGCAGCCCCATAATTCGAGTCTTGTTAAGGTTGTTATTGTTGGAGTGCAAAACCTGACACAAACATTCCGGCTTCGCCTCTGCCACTTCACCCAAGTGGCTGCAGCAATCGGAGGCAGGGCTACTTGAGCCCTCTATATAGGAGTAGCACGGAGTTAGCCGTGATATCTCGTCATCGCAGGCCGAAGCCGCGGCTCCCGCGAGGAGAGCTGCGGCGGCCAGAACCGCACCGAACATTACAATCGTTGCTGCTGCTTCAATCCTCCTAGCCATATGTATGTAACTAAATATTTTCCGAAATTTGATTTCAGAAATTGGTATTTGGAAAAGGTTTGTGAAAGGTTATTGAGGTAGGCATGATTTTTAGCACTCAATTCATTAAATGCATGAATGAGAAAAGGGAGTAACGCTTGTTGTAGGCTGTTTCTTTGAATTGTGATAATAAATGAAAATGAAACTGACAATTTAAGGGCGGCTTTGGTTTTGACAAATTGAATAGTAGGCTGAATTGTATTCTATTAGGGTGATTTATTATTCGAGCACTTATTTAATAATTAGGGCATTCTTGACGTGACTATTAAAAAATATAGCTAGCTATAATATCACTTTTTGTGTAGGGTATATGTATTATACATAATAATTCATATGCGGCCACCCTTTACTTTGGCGTTGATTGATGCACCATTACTAAAACTACTACCTCTCAAGTGGTAAGCTCGAATTACAAAATTTTGGATATTTTATTTATAGTCCAAAACATGGCTTCGAAGGAAACAAATCTATAAAGTAACAACTGTTCTTGATATTTTGATAGAAAAAAAAAATTATTGTTATAATGCTAGAGGAGGAAAGATGAAGAAGTCACGATTGAATCCGAGACTTCTCCCTTGAAGTTATGGACCATATGAATAGTACTTTGGCCCATACTTATCTAGTCTTTAAAAACTTTCACTTTTCTTTTTTGGATTTTTTTTAAATAGAATTTTCAGATGTTTAATTATGATATGCTTTATTTTATAAATAAGTTTTACAGTAATTTTAAATGTTATTAGTATATAGCTAATAGGTGAGCTCGCAAGTTATCCGAGGCAACAACTTATTTTAAGAGCATCTGCGGTGGGGGGAATTGCACCGGACCAGTGGCTTGGCACGCTGGGGCGTTGCGGGAGGAGTTGGGCCGCGAATCGTGGTACAGACCATAGATGCGGTTGGAAGTGCGGTCCAAACTGCATGTGCGTATGCCGTCAATGGACCAATCACGCGGGCGCAGGCACGATACGTGCGTGTGAGGTCAGCCCATAACCGCTGACCATAATTAATTTATCTGTTTTCTTAAAAAAAACGACCATTTTTCCGATTTTTATATATATCTTTTATTTTTTCTCTCATTTTTCATTTCTCGTCCCAATTTTCATTCAATTTTTTTCATTTCTCTTTCAAATTATTCTATTTCTCAGTCAATTTCTTCACATAACTCTCCTAAATTAATAGATCTTTGTGGACTCGATGAGAATTCATCCGACAACGCATATGCGGAGGAGGAACCTATATGGGAGTTGTTGGGGGAGTTTACAAAGGTGATGCAACAGTACATAGCAACGAGTGTAGCAACACCGCTGAGGTCTCATTTATGGAGGACATACATGCACCTAGAGCGTGAATATGCCGCACGAGGCCTTGTCGATGATTATTTCCAACGAGCTACAATAGGGTGAAACTGTATTTTCTCGTTGGTTCTGTATGTGCAGATTATTGTTCGTGCGCATAGCTAACACGTTGGTGGGAGGTGATGAGTATTTCCAGCATCGCCTCGATGGTTTTGGACGCGAAGGACTCTTGACGTTGCAGCAATGCACGACAACAATATGGCAGCTCGCGTAAAGTGGCATTTTGGATTCATTCGACGAGTACTTGCACGTCGCTCATACAACGGGGCGGGAGTGCCTCAAACAATTTTGTTGCGGGGTCGTTAATGCATATTTGAGAAGGCGGACGGTGCAAGACGCCCAACAAATGATTAATATGCTGAGAGACATCATGGCTTTCACAGAATGCTAGCCAACATCGACTATATGCACTGGCAATGAAATATTTTTCATGTACAAGAGAGCCGCCTTTACCAGTGGATACAAGTGCTCACATTCGACGATCATCCTCGAAGTAGCTGCTGACCATTATTTATGGATCTCGCATGTATTCTTTAGCATATCTTGTTCCAAAAATGACATTAACGTCCCGAACAATTCACATATCTTCAACAAAATATGCGCTGACAGGGCATCAACTATCACATTCATAGCCAATCGTCGACTCTACAATATGGGCTACTATCTTGCTGATGACATTTATTCAAAGAGGTCGGTGTTCGTCAAATCGATTACATGTCCGATGAGCCAAAGAGAGCATTGTTTGGTCAAAGACAGAGGCGGTGCTAAAAGACATTGAGCGCGCTTTCGGTGTACTCCAATCATGTTGGAAGATTGTGAAATGTCCTTCGCGTATGTGGTACCAATTATGCATCGCCGACGTTATGTTTGCATGTATTATTATGCATAACATGATAATCGAGAATGAAGGAGACAACACAACTAATTTCGCCAATGATGAAGCCGCCCTAGTCCGGAAACCGCCTGGGATAACCCATCTCAAGGTGCAACGCTTCAATTCCGAGAATTTCAAACTTGATGCACTTCTATTCGCGAAGAATGACTTTACGACTAACTCCAACAAGATCTCATTGAAGAAATTTGGACACGCTCTCTCATTAGATGAGTAATTATGTAAATTTTTATTTCAATTATGTAGTGTTTTAAAATTTTAATTATGTAATTTTTTTTATTTCAATTATGTAATTTTTTTTATTTCAATTATGTAAATTTAAAAATTTTAATCATTTATTTTAATTTTAATAATATCTTAATTTAAATAAATATATATAATTAGATATTAATAAAAAATTAATGAATTAAAAAAGTAAGTTATGAGATCATTAATAGTTAAGGTATGCTATTGTTTGTGGTTTGTGGTAAGGCTTGAAAAGCGATAAATATTATAGGTCTGGCATAATTTATGATATATGGTTGGGGACTATCTAATTAATTGAAATGAGTAGTTAATTAAACATAACTATTAATTACTGTACATGGAGTTGAACTCTTGGGTTGAAGAACGCCGAGATGTAATTGAAACGAAAGAGTTGCATCTATCACGTGATTTTTAAAGAAATGATAATTCACATGAAACGTGCATCAAATATTAGGAAAATGTTCCATCAATACCATAAACGAGAACTGTTCATAGCAAGACCAAAATTGTGACTCACCATATATACGAAACCACAATTAAAGGACAAAGCGATAATAAGATAGATTCTTGATGTATAGTCAATTTTTATTCTTAGAAGAGTACTCCTTTTCTATTTTGAGTAAATTTTTAAAAAAAAATAAATCTAATAAATTATAATGGTCTCCATACTTGGCTAGAGTTCTCATTATCATAATTTCTTTACGTTTTAACTTTAGATTTAGGTTGGTGGATAGACCATAGATTCATATCATGCAGACTGTTTTATTTATTCTTTCTTGTATGGCCCCAAAAGGGAAATTACTAAATCAACAAGTCTCAAAGAAGTGTGAAAGGGCAGCTGTTTATATTTCAGCACTTTTTTGCGAAATTCTTCAAGACTAACTACCAAGAAATGGGGATCCTGGAAGTTTGGGAAGATAGGACTTTCCCTTGTGAAAATACTCGACCAAATTTGTCACAGTTGAGAAATTCTTGAATTATCTATTTCTTGATGAATTGACAATAAATAAATAGTTCCGCTTTGTTGGCCTACTTTTGAAACCAATTAATTTATTCTAGCAAGTATAATTCGTAACCCAGACCCCTCTATTACAATGTACATAGTATATAATTATACGCATTATATTTTCTACTGTATTTACCAACGCTTGTAACCAAGAAAAGTGAAAAATCTATCAAGTTTTCCCACAAATATTGTTAACTACTTATATACGGAAAATCACACAATTTTCGTGAATTTTGATAATTTTTTTGCTAAATTTTCGGATTTCCTTGACACATGATAACCATAATAGATGATGCATGCTTGTCCGAAATCCAAACTTCCATGTACTAAAATCACTAAAACTGCCTCAAAATTTCCAGACCACTGAAGCAGACAAGAATATTTCCTACCTATCCCACGTCAAATGGTAGATGGAAACTTAAACACAATCAAAATGACACACCCCCTAGTCAAAGTGGTTGAGCTCCAAAATCCAATTTCAAATCTACCACTTTTCTCCTCGCAAATTCCTCAAAACCCAAACCAATTTATAAGATCCAAATCCTAGCCAGCAAAACCAATGAACAACTTAGTTTGAAGAGATGGCTGCATTAATCCTGACAATTGTGGTAATCTTATCTTCGATTTTTGGGACGAATGCGCAGATCACCACAGCATGCAGCAGTTCGATGATAAGCAGCTTCACACCCTGCTTAAATTTCGTCACCGGAAGCAGCGGCAGCGGCTCCTCTCCCACACGAGATTGCTGCGATGCGTTGAAATCGCTGATCGTCAACAACATGGACTGCGCTTGCCTTATAATAACCGGAAATGTGCCGGTTTCGATCCCCTTTATCAACGCCAACTTGGGAAGTGCTCTGCCCCGAGCTTGTAAAAGCTCCGTCCCTATGCAGTGCACTAGTACGTTTACTCTAATTAAGTAGCACCACTTTCTAATAACAATAAATTCCAGGTTTAATTTCTGTATTTTACTAATTTGTGATTTTCTGTTAATCTTATATTTTGCAGCCTCTGGTGTTCCCTTACCAGCTCCAGGTACACAATGATAACTTTTTTTTAGATGAATGTTTGAATAAAAAGAGTTACTTAAGACAATCTAACTAATCTTGAATTAGATGAATGTCCGACGGATTTTGACCACCCGCCACATAATTTACATAAAATACTTCCTTGGTTATCTCTGGTGCATAATTGGTAGTATAATACGTAATTCAGTCAGTGTCAAATTTTGAAATAATGACTGTTTTTCATATAAAATTTCTTCTTCCCATTTTACATTTTTACTCAAAATTTCCTTACTTAATTTGTAATGTTTCATTTTTAGAAGATTTCATGTAATATTCATTCGGACACAACTAAGTGGTGAATACCTTCTCTATAAACTGAGAGGTTTAGGGATCAAAACTTACTGTTCTCCTTGCCCTAAGCAAAATAAATAAAAATTCAGTAAGACACAAACTGATGGGTAAAAATGATAATTGGCAGGTCCTGTATTATTTACGCCGCCTGCAGCCCCTGCTCCGGAACCTGCTCTTCATCATGTTCATGTACCTGCTCCTGCTCCTCTTCATGCTCATACCCCAAAAGGTAATTCGGGTTCAAGGATTATGATAATTTTGGAAAGATTTAGTGTAATTGAAATCGTCTATAGCATTGGTCAAAATATAAGAGTTACATTATTTCAATCTTTTATATAATAAACCCTTACTTCAAACAGAGAATTTAGTAAATAGAAGGTTTTAAATGACCATCCGTTAATTTTAAAAAACAAAAAAAAAATTCCTACAAATTTTGGTGTCCTTATCTTCCCCAAATACTTTGCAATGGAAAACTCTCTCACGCGACATCAATTTGAGTTTAAATCATCTATTGTTTCCCTCCTAAATTTACTATTTTAATAAAATCTTCATGCCATAGCTAGCAATTAAACTGTGTTTACGAATCTCATACACATTTATTTTCTAAACTTTTCCTTAGGTTCTAAAGCCGCAACTGCGGCTGCTCCGCCGCCAGCCGAAAGCTTGGATATCGCACCGGCGGCGGCGTCTCCTCCTAATCTCCCATTAGGTCCAGGTGCAAATCCGGGGGTTAGACCAGTGGTGAACCACAATTCATCAGCCTCGAATCTACTCGCCGTTTCATTGCCATATCTTGCTTTAATGTTTGCAGGCATTATTGCTATTAAATTCTTCTAATCAATCAAATATTTGAGATATAACGTATTATTGTTGTTCGTCAAATTAATGGAGGAATATTATGAGCTTCATCGACCAGTGAAACTTAAATTTTCTTGAATTTAATTATCATCTTACACTTTCTATTACGTATTCTAGCTGGATTTGGAGATCTTATATATTCAAAGAGAGAAAACAAAGATGTGGGGCTCCTTTTTGTATATGTTACATGGATGACCCTGCAAGGATGGTGAGTCACCTTTCACTAAGGATGAGGCAAAATAGCATCAAATTGAGTCATACTAAATTTACTATCCTGAATTCATATTAAGTATCATCTTGTTTACATATATCACAGAAACGCTTCAATTAATTAGTATCCATGTATAAAATGATTGTATAAAGTATCTTTTAAACTACTTTAAAAGAACAAAAACACCAAATAACCTAAATTATATTATAGATAATTAGGGAAGTAATCAAATGAGAACTCACATCTTTCATTAAAACTAAGAATTAATCGTAACCATTGATTTTGAGGATCGTATGGATGATATTTTGCCACGTGTAATATTAAAAAAAATCATTAAATTCGATTTTCAATTAAAATGAGGGCAATTAAGTAATTTTTTAATTATACACGTTTTCAGCATACCTATAATCAATGAAAGAGATTTTGTTGATTGATTAAATAAGCTAGATTTACGGAATGTAGTTATCATTTAGTAAACTTATGCCAGAAG
>JAYDZE010546200.1:0-14014 GCA_034509125.1 Monilaria moniliformis | reverse complement strand
GATTTAAAGTTCCTTTAAAGCATGCTTACTTGCGTTCTAGAATAAAGTAGGAAGAATTAAATGCATGAAAGAATTTCCTATGTTGACCTAGTAGATCCCGGGTAGGGGATTCTTTCATTGGAATATTTAAAACCCCAACAACAGGACATTGATATCATTGTTCGACTTGGCCACACCAAAGAATGCATGCCAGATCTATGGACGTTAGTCAACAACTGCTTCGAGAATGACCGTCGGATGTGTGCCCATATATCCGCTGGTGTAGGCGATTTTCCATGCCACAAAATAACTTTTCCCTTGCCAATGCATGCAGTCTGTGCTACCTAACATACCGGAAAAGTCGTGACGAATCTCGTGTATATTCATCAATAACTGAGCATCTTGTACCGCCGACCTTCTCAAATACGTACCGCGAAAGCCTTTTACACCCCGCGACAAAATCGTTTCACTCACTCCCGCCCCGTTGTGTTGGTGACGTGGAGGTACTCGTCGAATTGGTCCGGAGCCCCACCATACGCGAGCTGCCAAATCGAGGGTCCCCCACATCCAATACCGTTGGAGCACTGGTGGAAATATTCATCATGTCCTGCCAACGTGTTAACAATGCGCATGAACATCGATATGCGCTATAGAATCGACGACGAAACACAGTCGGATCCCATTGTGACTCGTCAAAGAAATAATCATCGACGAATCATTGAGCGGCAGTTTCACGGTCTCGGTACAAGTACGTCCTTGGTAGATGAGGTCTTGGATGCGGCGCAACATCAGCAACAACCCTCATTTGAAGTACTCTTGTCTCTTGTTGTAGGTCTTCAGTACCGCTTCAATTATCATGTTATGCTCACCGGATGAATCAGAACTAAAATTGATTCCATGGGAATCTATGGAGAATTTGGGATAATTTAAAATTAGAATGAGAACTGAATTTGGTAATGAGAATGAATGAACTGGTTATGAGTATTTTTAAATGAAAAATTAATAAAGAAATAAATATATAAATTATGCCTACTCGTGACCCTCCGCCCACCCCTAACGCACGATCAAATAGTTTGACTAGCCAATCACAACATCCACAACGACGCCGCATCCCTTCTGCCGCGGTTGCATTTCTCTCGACGATTAGTTGCAATCGTAGCCCCTGTTGCACGCCGCACGCACCTTGCCCCTTGCAATGCAACTGTGTTTCCGCGCGGCCCCACCACAACCACGTTTGCAGCTGCACTGTGTATGCTCTAAAGAGATATGTGAGCATAATAATTCTAATAAAAAGAGATACGTAAGGATAAATTATAAGAAATTGTATTTTTTTTCTTTCTTTTTTTGCATAATTTTAGTGTAGCTTTTATGGGACGCACAAAATATATTTCATCAAATTTTACCGCCAAAATTATTGTGAGTTCAAAAACGGGGCAGTATTTGTTGCAAGGAACAAAGGCGAAGCAAATATCGAGGCGATGGAAGACGAAGACGAAACTATCTCGAATTCCGGCGACTCTGCAGGATCCGAACCCGATTACGACGTCTCGCCCGAATCAAATGGCTCCGAGTGTGATAGCGAAGATGAAGAAATTCCGGCTACCCGTTCGGCTCCGCCGCCAAAACTCCGACGGAAGTCGCAAAACGTAGCGGCCCTCGTGAGGTTTGTAGTCTGTTAACTTGGTTTTGTTGTTGAAACATTATTTTCTAAGAATTAGTTACTGCTCAGAGATCACATCGGCATTGGGTTGTGCTAGCTGTTAGTGTGTGAGGTCATTGGGTGGTGTGGAGCTAGGGTTTTTGATCGTTTCTATCTCATTGTATATCAAATTAATGTTCTCTGGTTGTGTCGGTAATATTTAATATTAGGGTTTTAATTCCTAACCAGAGAAATGCAGTAATTTGCCATTGAGAGGAGATGCATGTTTATTAAAATCAGTTACATGGCTTTATCTCTGATATCTTTTAACAAGTTAGGTTGTGGTGTTTCAAACCAGGGGAAACCTAGAAGTGAATCGACAGTCGCTATTTCCTCGAGTTTATTCTGTAGTGGGTTCAGAGGCCACCATAAGAAAGCCCTTTAAGCCTCCCTCTTCCTTTGGATACTCTGAGAACAAAGAGCAGTTGGCACGTCGGCTTTCGGCTCGCAAACGGTTTGTGCCATGGGGGTCCACGAGGCCTCCTCTAGTCCACATCACGAACAGTTTTAGTACTCCCAATACCATTGAGAATGATCCCGAGGAAAGTGAACCACTGCCTCCAGGAATTGAACCTTTGGTGTTGTGGCAGCCTGAAGAGGCCAAGGACCAAAACGATGATTTTTCTTTTATAATTGTAGATCCCTTGCTCGTGAAGTTTCTACGGCCCCATCAAAGGTACAGCTCAGCAGGTTTTCTGGTTTTCAATATGTGAGATTAAGATTTGTAAGATCGTGAACTAAAAGTCACAAAATGTTTCCACTACTAAGAAGAGGTTTGAGATAAATTTTGAACATATGGTATGACTAGCATCTTAGTATCATTTTGCACTTTTCATGAGGATCAGCATCATGTAATATTACTTATTTATCAATTCAGTATTTATAACTGGTTAGTGTTTTATATTAAAATTCAGTATCACACCACTCAAGTGGAACGTTCATTTGATTTTCATTTGCAGAGAAGGTGTGCAGTTCATGTTTGATTGTGTTTCGGGTATGCTCAGTGCTGAAAACATCAATGGATGCATTTTGGCTGATGATATGGGGTAAAAGTTCAGTAACCACTGATACTCTCAATTCTCAGTTTACAAGAACAAAAAATAAATAAATTTTAATTTATATCTCTTCTCCTTGATGTTCTAAATTTGGGTTTTTCTTCTTCAGGTTGGGAAAGACCTTGCAGTCGATCACACTTCTGTATACCCTTCTTCGTCAAGGATTTGATGGGAAACCAATGGTTAAAAAAGCAATAATTGTGACTCCTACTAGTCTTGTGAGTAACTGGGAGGCTGAAATCAAGAAATGGGTCGGGGAAAGAGTTAAGCTCGTTGCTCTTTGTGAGAGTACTAGGGAGGACGTTATCTCTGGAATTGATAATTTTACTGTGTCCCCAAGCCCTTTACAGGTGCTTTTCTGGTGTTTTTAATTTATCACCAAATGTTCAAGGTATTCATTCAAATCACGTTCTGACAGGTATTGATTATTTCTTATGAGACATTTCGGATGCATTCTTCAAAATTCAACCAAAATGGATCCTGTGACCTACTCATATGCGATGAGGCTCACAGGTTAAAGAATGACCAAACATTGACCAACCGAGTAAGATACATTATCTTCTTTCCTTTCAGCTTATTTTTCCTGAATGGGATCGTTCTGTATTCAAGATGACTTACATATCCATATGGAGCAGGCACTAGCTTCTTTATCATGCAAACGCCGCATTTTGCTCTCAGGCACTCCGATGCAAGTAAGAATTTCCTAAGCATCCTTGCAATCTCATAGTGTGTTCCCTCCATTTTCTTATCCATTTTTCTGTGTTATCCCAACATAGAATGATCTTGAGGAGTTCTACGCCATGGTTAATTTCACAAATCCTGGAGTCCTGGGTGATGCTTCATATTTTCGGCGATATTATGAGGTACTCTAAGTAAGGCATCTTTATGTTTATGGAACCTAAGATAGATTTGGCATTTGTTATCATCAGATTGTTCCTAGGCTTTAGAAAACACTCATCTATCTTTATACTATTTATGCTCTGTACTTCTGTAGATGCCAATTGTTTGTGGTCGAGAGCCAACAGCTACTGAAGTAGAAAAGAGACTTGGTTCGGAGCGTTCTACAGAACTGAGTGCAAAAGTAAACCAGGTAACTATATTATTCAATATTCCGCGCATCTGGAACTTGTGTATCTTCAAATTGCTACTTTAGATTCACAATTAAATCTCATAAGAATACAAATTTTCTCCTCCTTTACAATTTTTTGCTGGATAGTGTTCATGGTTTAGTATACAGAACAGACTTAAGATACTTCTTACATTTTCTTTGCTTGCGTTTCAGTTTATATTGCGAAGGACAAATGCATTACTATCTAACCACCTACCGCCGAAGGTACTCTAATTTATTTTGGAGTTTTATGCAGAATAACTCACGCAACACATCTGAACTAAGGCCATAAGATCCGTATGACTATGTGGATTAAAATTTTAACCATCACACATCATTGTTTTAATTTTCATTAATTACTTTACCTGTTATATTAGGATCAGTTATACTTCAAGAAAATCACAAGGTTCCCACTCCATGGTTGATGTTTCAGCATCAATATTTCAAGTGATAATTTATTCCTATATCTTCATATATATGTTTGTTCTGGGCTATCAACCATTTTTATTTGTTTATTTTCTTGCCTGCTGCCCTTCATAGCACAATATCTTGTTCAGAATAAATGATCATGTAGATCCACATGATAGCAATATAAATTTTTTCCCTTAGTGTTGATAGATTAGTTAGAGAGGGGACTTGGTCTACAGCTTTCTGAGTATTTGTGATTAGTTAGCCTGGGAACTGCTTATATATGGACTGACATTAGAGGTCTTTCGCTGATACAGGAAGATTATTTCCAGAATGTGGCAGTAAGTTCATCTGTACATAGACCAAATTGATTACAATTAGAGTATATGTTGAGAATGGAAAAGCAAAAAAATTAATGTATATTGCAGGATTTGGAACTAAAATATTGGCTGTCTGTCACTGCAAGCTTTACCTATCTACTGCAAAATCTGAATTACTTATAGGAGAAACAGCTAGAAGGCAAAGTTAACTTGGGCTTATTCTGATTGTCTGATTCTTTCTGGCATCTGGATAGCATATACTGTTTCTTTTTTAGGACCTGAAAAACCAATGGATCTATATAATTCTGCCTTAATTCATTAGAATTCAGCTGCTACCCACATTAAATCCAGAGACCTGGGAGTTTTGATTATTATACATCCGTTAATTGGTACTCGAATGTTCCCAAACTAAATTCGAGAGATACATGTTCTGGATCAAAAGTTATTCATGCTGTCCAATAACTTATTTCCTTTTGATAACTGAATCACTTGATTCAAATATGCTAATATGCCCGTGTTAAATAGAGTAGTCCCTGTGTTTCTACAGATAGTCGAAGTAGTGTGCTGCAAAATGTCGCCACTCCAATCTCAGCTCTACAGCCATTTTATCCAATCAAAAAATGTAATGCTCATTCCTTTAGTATAATATGTGCAGTCAACATAAGCTTCTTCTTCTTTACCGCATGAGATACAGTAGAAAAACATCTAAAATCCATAAGCTTTAAACCCAGGTCAAAAGAGCAATTTCAGAGGAAGCAAAACAAGCAAAGATCTTAGCATATATAACTGCTCTTAAGAAGCTCTGCAATCACCCAAAGGTATGTTGTTTTCAGCTTTCAGGAATTATGAATCTTGGATTTATTATGAACTTTAGATATAATTGTATCCTTGGTCTCAAAAGTAACTTTAATCTTTGTGTTGGTATGGCATTTTCACTATAACCTAGTGATACCAAGACCTTTTACTGCAACACATATGATTAGCGATTATTAATTGCTTCCTATCATTCACATTGAACCAATATACTTGTTCACCTAGATTCTTGTTTCTTCTCACAGACAGGTCTCATGACATTCCATGTGACCATATAATGTCATTTTTCCTTGAAAACTGTTTCCAGGGTTTATGAGTGCATCAATCTCAACCCCCATCATATGTTGGGCATAAATTTCCACTTGAAGTTCAATTTCTTTTTTTTTTTCCTTATGTTGTTGCTATAGTAGTTCTAACACCAGAAAAATCTTATTTGAAGCTAATATATGATACAATTAAGGGTGGTAGCCCAGGAACATCAGGATTTGATGATTGTTTGCGTTTCTTCCCACCATCAATGTTCTCTGGAAGGTAAATCCTGTCTGATTATTTTGTTTTTTTGATGAACTTGATTTTACCTGATCCTGATTTAAGTGATTCGTAATTTTCTCTCAGATCTGGATCCTGGACTGGTGGAGATGGGGCATGGGTTGAGCTATCCGGAAAAATGCATGTATTGTCCCGCTTACTGGCTCAGCTTCGTCAGAAAACAGATGATAGGATTGTTCTAGTTTCAAATTACACACAGGTGCCAAGTTTTAGCCTTAAATGATCAAATACTATGATGGATGATGGGATGCGTCTTCTTATTTTACTGATATTCTAACTTGAGGATTTTCAAGTGCAGGCCATTTTCTAGTTGCACGAATACTTCTATTTTATATTTATTTATGTTTTTTGTCTCATTGAAGTGTAGCCATTTAGATTCTATTCTCCTTTTTCAGACATTGGAACTTTTTGCTCAATTATGTCGTGAAAGAAGATACCCATTCCTAAGACTTGACGGGAGTACATCAATCAGCAAAAGACAGAAGTTGGTTAATCATTTTAATGATCCTTCAAAGGTACATGAATTTTTTTTCTTTGAGATATGTCCTTATGTTTAGGATAGCCTCGTGGATCCAAAGGCATAATGATTAAGGCACTATTTTGTTTCTGACTTGTTTAGAGATTCAAGATTAGCTATCTAGTTGCTGTAGTCTTGTTTTTATTTGGCGGATCTAGCTCTGTACCTTCTTTCTTTTAATCAAAATGAGTTTTTTCTTTTCAGTAAAAATAAAATCTTGTCTTTATGTTTCTGGTCATCATCAGGTTGTATTAACGTATCTTTTCAGGATGAGTTTGCATTTCTCTTGAGTAGTAAAGCTGGCGGCTGTGGCCTCAATTTAATTGGTGGAAATCGACTGGTTCTCTTCGATCCTGATTGGAATCCTGCCAATGATAAACAAGTAATTTGTCCTTTTTTATGAAGGTTCATTATTGGCTTCAAGGGTGTAATAAATAAAATTTTGAATATTCAACAAGACATCTTGAGCTCTGGTTCTTGCAGGCTGCTGCAAGGGTCTGGAGGGATGGTCAGAAGAAGAGAGTCTACATCTATAGGTTTTTGAGTACTGGCACCATTGAAGAAAAGGTTTTGTGCAGTAAATTCTTATGCATTTGTTTTCCTATCTGTACATCTCCCAAATCAATTGTACAACGTTGTATATTTCTGCAGGTATACCAGCGTCAGATGTCAAAAGAAGGTCTTCAAAAAGTTATTCAGCAGGAGCATGTAGATTTGGAGATGGTACTGTACCCTATTTTCTGACTTCTTTCCTTTTGTGTTCGTAATCCTGTGTGCACATTATGAAGTCCTCTTCACAGGGAAATCTCCTTTCCACGGAAGATCTACGTGACTTGTTCACATTTCATGAGAACACAAGGTGTGTCATTTTTTTTAACTTCTCTTCCAATCACACAAGGTTCACAAAAATCCCATATTCTGGTCTAGTTCTGCTACAGGTTACTATCATGATCCTGAATTCCATAAAACAGATTGAGGTGGAATAAATTCCAAACAAATATGGTTCCCCCTACCCCCCTCTTCAAATAAATAAATAAGATAACATCAATAAATAAATTACATTATTCCACACTGTATTTATCTGCATTTGTCGTTGTTGTGCGAAAATGTCAATTTATATGTAGATTGATATTGTGTTTCAAATAATAAGCTTCATTGCGAACTGTATTATGGAAACCTCACCTTTTTGTTGAATCTCCCGCAATTTTGTGTTCATGAGATCACATCTATAACATTTGTTGTCAATGACACAAATTCTTTTAGCTAGAAATCAAAATAGGATGCTATCTCATTTGGCATCTCATTCTACCATCTTGTGAGATGCTGATTTCTGAAAAGTGCTTTTATTGTCTTGCACCACTTTTTTCTTGCGTGAAATGCACTGGCAACTATAAATGTGATCAATAAATAAATTACATTACTGATGATAACCTTTTGTAGTTCGGAAGTTCATGAAAAGATGTGCTGCAACCGCTGTAGACAACAGGAAATGATGTCTGATAGCAATTTTGCATCTGAGTGCACAAATGGGGGCTACCAAATTGATGAAGAGGACATAGGGGGATTTGCAGGCATTGCTGGGTGCTCCGGAAGTTTGAAAATCCATGAAAAACAGGTTAGTGAGGTTCAAAATATTCAGATTCTAGGGACTAGGCCACCTTCTTTTGCTCAAACACTGTTTTTTTCAAGGTTGGGATCCCCAAGGAAGAGGATTTAGCTAGCTGGGGGCATCATCATTCTCCATCATCTGTACCTGATCTCATACTTCAGGCTTCTGCAGGAGATGAGGTGAGGATTTCAAGTGAAACAGTTTCTGCTTTATTTTTATTTGGTCAAAACTTAAATTACTTGTCATCACATTTTTAGCATGACAGGGTTAGAGAGGTTATAATCATTAAACAAGGTCAGATTAAAAAAATACTCTTCACCTTATGTTTTCTTCTTTGATACTTGTGAGTAGACAATTACTAATATTTAGAAGTGTCTTTCTGTAGTTGATAAAGAAACTTAATGGGATTGTAAATATTTTGATTACAAATTTACATTGTCTAGCTTCATTGCCAAGTTTATATTTCTTTGATTAGCCAGACTTTTCTTCCAATCAAAACCCTTTCATGAATAAGCATGAAACTGAGCTGTTCTGCTGACTAGTTTTTTTCATAAACATTAGTTGAGGTGGAACTTAAAATAAGATAGTTTCGACCTTTTTAAATGAGTATTTTCTAAAATTGCTATTGTTTGAGACGAATCTGTACTTGCTAACAATTTCTTGTTAGCAGAAGGACCTATTGTACTTGCTTTTTTATTTTAGTTGTCACTCAGATTTCTTTATCCTGAGTCTTTTCCCTTGCTGGTTGCTTTCTTTGTTCACTCTTAAAGTTTACAAGTGGTCTCCAGTTTATATGTTTTCATTATCTTGTTAATGGCTCTCTAGATTTTTTTAAAATAAAATTTAGGCCTCTTTATCGTGAGACAGAGTAAATGTAGTTTCTCCAAATGCCAAATTGCTCATCTGGCATTTACCAAAATCAAGTTCGACAGTTTCACAATGTTATTTTTAAGAATTATGTTTACAAGTCAAGACTTTTATGGTTATTGGACCAAGGCAACCCCAGGGTGAAATTGGTCCTCAACACTACTAAGAAATTGAAGCAATCATACAATAAAGCCAAAATTAATTTCAGGTCTTTCTGACTTTTATTTTGTATGCTCTTTCGACATTAACCTTTTTTTTTTTCTTTGCATCAGGTTTCATTTGTTTTTACAAATCAAGTAGAGGGAAAACTTGCCCCTATTGAATCAACAGTGAGACCAAAGATAGAGGTGGTAGAACGCAAATGCCTCTCTGTTTTAAAAAGAGGCCTCTCCCCACAAGCAGTATTGCCATATAAGAACAAAGAAATGTCTCCAGCAATCTCTATTAGGAGAGATGCAAGAAGCTCATTCAATTTTAAGACTCTGCCACAGCCACACACAAAATTAATGCGAACTTTAGAAGGTAAAACTAAAATCTCAATGTCGCCAAGTAGCTCAGTGAGTTTTCATATACCTTCAAATCGGTTATCTCCTGCTTGCATCAATGATGATGATTTTGCGTAGGTTTTGGTCATTTTGCTAATATTAGGTTTTATCCCCAATTTATCACAAAATGGTCGCATAGTCATCGTATTTAGGCTGGAATAAACACTTTTTTCCCATTGGATACACAATTCTATTGCGCCTATACTTGTATGTAACAGAACCTTGTATGATTTTTTTCCTGTGATTACAAGATGAAAACGTTTTCTTACAGAAGGAAACATGAATAAAGTAAATAAATTCTTTGTTCTTTGGATAAACTTTTAAAATTGTACGACTCCTTACTAACTTTTCTTTTGTTGACTGCTTAAGTTAACTGCTGAAGTCAACTACCTAGATGACTTTAGAGTAGCATCTTGGGAGTCTGCCTAACATATTCATTTACTGGTGTAATTCTAAGCAGCCAGTTTTATTGACATATATAGAAGGCCTTCTGAAGTTTGAAATGTATTTATGCGTGGGTTGCGATCTCTGATTCTTCTCTTCGACTTATTACGTATAACTTCAAATATCATGAGTCGAAATTTGAAAATAAGTATGATGCTTGGCATGTGCCAGAAAAGAAAAAAAAAGGCCTGCATGTTTTTATGTTTCAATCAATGCTATGAAAATTAAAGAAAAATCCATTGCCACCCAGTCTTTCTGGAGTAACTGTATTGAATCTTGTTTAGTTTCTTGTCCATTAACTAGGTTTGTGCATGGTGGGTGAATTTGTTAGTTATGCTGTTAAATTATTTATTCCATATATCCTAATTGCATAGCACCAACTATCATTTCTTTTATTAATTATTATTTTTCTGTTTAGTTTTGCTACTTCTGTCTTTGAGTACTGAGGTAGAAAATAAGTGACTGAGGTTGAGCAAACAATATAATGTGGCATCTGTATTATTTTAATTTTGTTGAATTTGTTGTATTTTAGTCTCCCATGATAGTGGACGGTGAATCTTGCTGAATTTACACAACATTTGTTAGTGGGTTGGATCCTAGTTTAAGTTTTGAGACAGCTATATCCCATGTGGTAAAGCTTGTCATCTACGTCTACTGCACAAAATTATTGCTGAATCTGTTTGGATTAGTGATATGAAATGCAATGGACAAATATCTTACTACTTCCATCTCAATTAACATCTGACTGACTAATCATTCATTCAACTATGAGTCCAAGTTTGGGTTTCAAATTTTCTAATCTCATTGCAACTTTGCAGCAAACGAAGTTCCTAGTAAACTTTCTGTACAATATACAATCAATTATTCTAGTGAAAAATTCTCACTTACCTAGCTCATTGCAAATCGTGGCCAAATTTTGGTGTAAAAAGACAAAAGTTGTTCACAAGATGGGAGACCATAGAGAAGAAATTTAAGAGTGTCCTCCACCTTTTGATGAAGGGATTTGGCCACACTTTAATATGTATATATTTTTAAACTTGTTGGAAATATTGGATATCAGCCAACTGTGATATACTCCTTTGACTAACGCCATTTAACCATGTGTCGCCCTTTTCTTTGGCCGAGATTGAGAATCTTTTAGTTTCACCTCACATTAATTAATTAACTATATTCCTTCTTATCTATAAGAATTACTTTTTTTTTCTTTACAAGATAAGATTTACATTTCATTACTTTTTTTTCTTCTTCAAGGTTTGAACTTATTTTACTATCGACCACTTCAAACTTTTTTTTGAACACAAATTCAGCTTCAGTGGGTCGATTCTTCACACTTATGATCACCTTTAGTTATTTATGAAATTTGAGCAAATTGATTTTTTAAACCATGAGTAGAAGTATATCGATTATTTGTTAGATTTATTGAGGGGAGGTCGAATGAGCAACTTATGATCACTTATAGCTGTGCTCTCTAAATATCAGTTTCATTAATTTTCCATAAAATCTTTGAGGGCTCCTTTTGTCAAATTCACGCACATACACACACTACATTGTTTGAAGCTGTGATTTTATTTCCAACCATGGAAAAATGGAAGATTTTCATTAAAGTACTAAATAGTAGTAATATAGAAATATCTATTTTCATTAAAGTACTAAATAATAGTGGTATAGAAATATATATAAAGTCAAAATAGAGCGTATAAAATTGTGTGTTGGTGGTTGTGGATTCATGTGTGGGTCAAAATAGAGCATATAGTAGTGTTTTTTGTTTTATAAAATGTCGGTCGCACATGTGCCCTTGGACTTGTCAGTTTGGCTCTTTCACTAACTAATTTATAATACAAAACTTCTTATTTAATTCGATAGAAAAAGTGAAAATGTATAGTGTTTCAATTAGAATAAAAAAAAAGAACATAACATAGAAATTTCTACATATACGGTACATGTTGAGAGAAAAAGAATCTAATGAAAATGGTAAATATAGGTGAGAGCTCGATATATGGTAGTCAATATTGTTCTCTATTCCTACTTTTCGGTTGCTTGAAATTTCAATTTTGAAGGGGAAAAGATGCTATGAGCCATATAGTAAAACAAGTGTATTATCAGACTTTATAGTTTAATTAATGCTATTCTAGTTGCCAGGTAAACCTAATGACTAATGTGACCTGGACTGGTATAATCGTATTACAAGTATATGACAATCAGGCATAAAATAATATATAATTTTTCGAAGATATCAACCTTTTGCTGTCTTCCCTTCATTCAAAAGTTTTCTCACTGTCAAAAACTGGATTACATCTTTCCAAGGGAAGACATATGAAAGGATCAAGAACCCAAGCATGCACATTACAAAGACTCTCTCTCTCTCTCTCTCTCTCTCTCTCTCTAGATTCGTCCAATAACACTTGAGATGACAAAAGAAAAATATTGTTGAATAAATAATTCCATACAGCTTCTGCTTCCCATGGCCATGTGGGATCAATTTTAATCTATTGCAACTTTTTTACCGTGTTTGTAGTACTTGAGCAAATTTCTTTAAGTATATAGACAGCGAATGTTGTAGTAGTAACAAGAAATGATGCATCTTGGAGTTCTAAAACAATATCTTAAAAAACCAATCTAATAAAAATGAACGATCTTCGAAAGCTCCTTCTCCCTTTCGAAATACAGTAATTTCACAATAAAAAAATGATTAATTATAGTTTTAGATACGATCTTTTAGTCAAGTTGAAAAAATTGCATGACTTTTTAATTATTGTAAAAATAGTCCGATCTTTGGGTACAAGTTGCACATATGGCTCGTGCCTATATTTTCAGAAAATTATGTGGAAATATATTTTTCAATTGAGCATCGAATCGACATTGTTTTGATGTTTGAGAATGTATTTTCCATCCGAGTATATATCAAGAAAATATATCAAAATAATGTTGTTTTTATGTCCGAAATATATGTTTTGATGTTGTTTTGAGGCTCAAGTGGAAAACATATATCTTCCACATAATTTACAAAATAAGTCAGAATGTTATCGTTGGATTCAGATCTTCCACATCATAATTTTCCAGCTAAAAATATAAACACGAGCCATATTGACAACATGCCTCCAAAGATGGTGCTATATTTGCAAATTCAAAGGCCAATCTATTTTTGCAGGACTCAAACTTCAGACCATATATAAACTACAATTAACCTGAAAAATGTATGGAAGAATTAAATAAATTAGAGAGTTTGGGGATAGAACCGCAAGCATTATTGAATCCCACAATATAAATTGACAAATGATTAATGATGTAAAATTATTCCTTATTATCCATTAATTTTGATCACTTTATTTTCTTGGATCATATTATGATATTGTTATACACGCTATAATACCTTATGTTTTGAACCTCAACTGCGAAAAAATGCAGTTGATTAGATACATACAATCAATCTTTGTTATTAGATGTAATTCGTTAAACATCATCCCAATTTCTACAAAATTAAATTGACTAAAGTCTAAGGAATGTGCTTGGTTCTTCCAATATATTGATTTCTGAATCTGCTTGGAAGCAGCTTGCGGAATGCGTCAAGTTGACAACTCAGATCTAAATGAGCTTAAATAAGATTATAAAGTATTCTTGTGTGATTTGCTTTTTCAAGACAAATAATTAAGTTTGGTTCTCCTTACAAAACAAAGAAGTTAATTAAAATGAGGATAATATATATTAATTAATTTGTTCAATACTTTACCTCAAAATTTTGTTTTGCATTAAATGATCTAATTGTCAAAAATATCTTTAATTTCAATAATTTTAATTAGATAATTAGATTAGCTCATATGCATTCTCTTTGATTGTAAATTTATCATGGAACAGAGAGATAAGAAAGTTCTCATTTTTTAAATTTCTACTTTCTTTTCTCATTTTAATTTTTTTTGTAGAAAAGTAGAGAAGGTGATTATTTTTTTGGGTGATGCTAAATGGCCAGAGGGTGGCCAGCCAGAATGGTTTTTGGCATTAAAATATTAAGTTAGTGGAAATAGAATTGACACCTATACCCTTTATCTTTATCGAATAAAATATTGTTGCTTGAAACAAATGAATACCTAGCCACCTAGGAACATA
>JAYDZE010546189.1:0-14015 GCA_034509125.1 Monilaria moniliformis | reverse complement strand
TGCAAGATTTGATGGGCATATAGGGGCTGTAACAGCCATTTCATTTTCAGAGAATGGTTACTTCCTGGCGGTAGGTTCTCCTTTCATAGAAAGTGGATAATATGACATCCAAGTTTTTCATGTCGTCAATATCATGTTTGAACTTTCAGACCGCAGCACAAGATGGAGTTAAACTTTGGGATCTGCGCAGGCTGAAAAATTTTAGGACATTTGCCCCTTATGATGAAAATACACCTACACAATCAGGTTATTGTTATATCCCGACTCTAATATAAATTGATGGTTCTACATGTGGATCAACATATGCTAGTATACTCTCTGGGGACTGTATATAAGATAGGGGACAAGAAACCTGCAAGAATGATTAGTTTTCTCATTCCTCACCTGAGACCTTCTGATTTTGCAGTGGAATTTGACCATAGTGGAAGTTACCTTGCTCTAGGAGGATCAGACATCAGGTATTGAACTACCATTATTTGGCTCAACTTAACATGTTGAATCCCCCCCATCCCCACCAAACAAAAAAAGGAAAGAAAAGAAGAGAAAACCTCCACCACCACCAAAAAAAAGAATAAAGTAAAAAAGTACACAACTGCCACTTGTAATGTTCTCCCTCCCTACACACTTAGAAATCTATGTAATCGAGTATATCAGGGATATTCTGTTTTCTTTAATTTTTCTGAAGTTGGTCAATCTGGTTGCAGTTGTCATACAGATATAATGAACATCTTTAAGTGATAACAATTATTTGTTTTTTTTTTTACTTTTGGTGATTGTGAATGCTTCATTTCATCTATATATTACAGAGTCTATCAAGTTGCGAATGTCAAATCTGAATGGAATTGCATAAAAACATTCCCTGACTTGTCCGGCACAGGTATATTCCTCATCCTCTGCACCATACATGTTCACAAGCCTTGATGATGATGCTTTGGCAGTAACTTTGCAGTTTGCACTGCAAATATTAAATGCATCTTTGCTTTTCAAGCAAATGTATTTACTTGCTCAAACTGTTGGGTCTTATATCACTGCATGGGTGCAGGAAAAATAACAAGTGTCAAGTTTGGCCCTGATGCAAAATACGTGGCTGTTGGGTCGATGGATAGAAACCTTAGAGTATTTGGGCTGCCCGAGGAGAACGATGTTCAATCAGAGACATGAAGAGTTTACTGCGACCTTTTCTGATTATGATTGCAGTGCGCTGAAAAAAGTGAGTCTTTATATGCAACGCTACAGGTTCTGCTTAATCCACAAAGCTGTGGATTTTTTGGGCTGGAGAGCCGAGATAGGACCCGACTTCACAAGGCATTTTATTTGGAACACAACCAAGAGGGACAAGAAATTTGTATTATCTGAAATATTAAGTTCAACGAGTGGTTGTTGTGTAAGAATAGATTATCCCATTCCGAAGAGCTGTTCTGTTTTTTACATTAAATAGAAGGTTCGATAATTCTAGGATCTGCTTTCTTTGTTTTTATTTCAAGTGCTCCCTAATGTTTCACTATTGATTTATGCAATCTGGAGGTCACTTTTACTTGTCAATTTTATGCAGTGCTATCTTATATATAAATACTTATTAATATGAGAAGTCCGAGTGAACTAGTGCTCGATGCTCAAGGATGAAGCAGCCGAGGGCAAAATAGTAGCAATGGGTAGAATTTATAAATTTTGTAAAAAGTGGATGTATTTTATTGTATTTTTGAAAATGGGTAGTTACAATTTTCGTGTATGTTGGTATCTTAATTAGTTCATAATATTCATTCTATTATAACTATCATTTTATAATACTTTCTTTCAATATGAAAATACTACAATTTACAGTAGAATATCATTATTTTTAAACAATAAATTTCACTTGTACAATAGGGATATGTATGGAATTCAATTTCAGGCCCATCCTTCCTTTAAACAAATATAAAAATAAAATAATATTAATATTGAGAAGAAATTGCAGGCGAAGTAGTCGGTTTCCAATAGTCAACTTGTTCCCTTCCTACAAAACACAGATGCAGAGCCAAACCATGATTCTTTCAAATTTGTTCAGAATCCGATTATACTCCGACGATTAGCAGCCTTTTGGGAAGGGAAATGTCATCGACATCGTTGGCTACCCATCTCACGGCCTCCCTCTTCCTCTGCCCCCTGGGCATCCGCCGCCTTCTCTTCTCCTTCTCTATCTATCTCAACAATCCTTCCCTCTTCCGATCAAGAACATGGTATTTCTCCGAATCCAAGTGGAAGAACCTCGATATCTACTCCCTTCTAGTACTTCTCCCGATTGCCTCATTCTCCCACCTCGTCTTCTTTCTTGTATTTTCAGAAACCCCAACGCACAAATTCTCATTCTTGCAGCAGTCCGTCGTTATCGCATTCTTCTGGGCAATCTTGGTTCTGATCGTTGTTAAAGAAAGTTTGGATCTTTTCTCTGTACCTGACAATCTTGTTTTTGCATTCGCTGCCATTGCATTTGTGATTGAGTTTTACATGACTGGGAGTGGGCTTGTTGGGGTTGGTGGTTGGCTCTATCGAATTCTAGGTTATTTGACTGTCCTTTGCGCTGCGTCTTGTGTGCATTTATCGGTTAGGCCGAGGGCATTTTTCGCAGAGTTTTTGTTGTCGTGTGGGCTTGTTATGAAGGGCAGCTGGGTGCTGCAAGTAGGCCTGTCGTTGTACTCTGATGCATTCGGTTTGAAGGGGTGTAGTAAGATTGCTAGAGGGGAAGCTGATGTCAAGTGTGAGCTTGATGATGATGTTTGGAGGGGCGTAGCCTTGATTAATTTGGTGTTTGTTGGGCATGTTATCATGGTTATGATGATCAGCTTCGTGTCGTTTGGATTGTTGCATAACATGAAACGTGGCGAGGGAAGCGTTCAAGGGTCTGAGAGCATGCTTATGCATCCACTTCCTGAAATTGAGATTGAATGAGAGGTTTTGGTTCTTTTGCTATTTTGATTCCATCATATACATTGAACCATTGTAAGTATTGAGCTATTAATGGAATATATATACGTTCTTATTACATTTAGTTTTTGCCATACTGCCATCTTTTGTTTTACATGTTAAAGATTACAGTTCATTCTTGTTTGAATATGTGCTTCTGACTCATTTTGGGTAGTACTTGAAAACAAAAAGCATTCTGAAGCAACAATTTTCCATCAAGAATAGATGAAACTATGGTTATTATGTTTACTATTACTTCCAAAAGGACAATCATTGTACCCTAGTTACATATATAAAGTATCAGCTTAGGACATTTCAAGTAAAGGTTGATTCATATGTGTTTTTAGGTTTGTTCTTCAAAAATCTTAGATTGGAAATCAACAAAAATAACAGAGATGAAGGCCAGTTATATATACCCTTTTGTTTTACCAGTATTAATCAGTTACCTATTCACGTGGTTTAGGAGTTGGGGCCATGCTAATGGTAAAATAGAGCTGGGTGCCTTTCTCAGTGTTGCTTCTTTCATTCTGCTACTGTTCATAGTTTTCACTTTCTACTTATGCCTAACGTGTGATTTTGAAGATGTCATGATGCCAAATGTAATCCAATCAGCTTACAGAAAATGGATATCCCAATCCCATAGTAAACATCTCAAAATTTGAAGTATAGTCAATTTGTCGACTGTAGAAAGCAGAGAGTGTGAGAAGAGATCTCTTTGCTCAAGCTGTTGCATCATTTTACATGTGTGACAGGGATTATAAGGACAATTACCTGTATGGACATTCTTGTGTAGTTAAGTTTCTTACTTGTTGGTAGTTGCATTTTATTGATGTCAAAAGAGATTCTAGGCATCAGATCTTGCAGGTAGGAGATGCAGTTATGGGTGCCTAACCTTAACAGGTGCTCTTACAATTTCTACTTTCCATACATTCATATATTGACTACTTCAGAAATATGAAAGAATACTGTAAGAATTCTCCAAAATTGAAATTGGATGCTATCTGGTAACAACAGCATGTGCCATATCGAACGTTCATCTTTTCCATCATTACCATCGAGTTCAACAAACACAACATAAGAGTATAAGTAGGAATAAAAATGTTACAAAGAGTAATCAAGAAAACTTGGGACGAAAAAACAATTACGATAACTTTGGTTTGCCATCTTGCTGTTCTTGCTTTTTCATTCTTGATACCATTTGCTCGGTAACCTGCAAAACAAAAGAGATATATCAAGAAGATAGAAAATATTTCGTAATCCTACTGATCAAAGAATTAGAATTTACCAATTGAAGTAAGAGATATTTGACTGTAACAGAATTTTTTCCGTGCAAACTTATTTAGATTGCGGATATATTGTGGCATGGCTACTTCAAATTGCAATAAGGAGGAGGCTTGTGCAGTGTATCTACATATTTGACAATATCGGAAGTAGATGGATTACTGACCTGCTCAGTGTGTGGAAGATACTTCCCATCAAAGGTCAAAACAACACGATCCTTTCCATCTACACCTTTCACTTTGTCAACTGAGCAGTAGAAGTCAATGGCAGACATGCTAACCAGCACAAGAGGGAGAGAGAAGGAAACGGGTCAGTCTAATTGAACAAGAACTGTGATTAGAGATTAAATCACATACAACAGGGCTAGCTATCATGATTCATGTGTACATAACCTCCTCCCGTTAACCAAAATCAACGCGTGTGCTAAAGCTTTGAGACGAACTAATTCACCTATTCACTGCCGTTACAGATATTCCCTTAGTCAAGTGTTTATTAAACAAAGAAAGGGTATAATCTGCATAATTTGCTTGATTGTTGCACTTGCAACACAATCACTAACTAGCCCGATTAGATTCTAACATGCTACATAAGTTCTAACCAGTTCAATCTAGAGCAAAGAGTAACATCATAACTTGAACAAATCATCTTGTGAAGTTTATAATTAACGCCAACGAGTATAAAAATTGGGGGCGATATCTTACATGCCGTCGCCAAAATCTTCATTGATGATCTCTTTAATGCTCTCCCCGAAATGCATGACTGCTTCATTCAATCTGGAAACAAGAAAAAACATCATTATAACTGCAGTCATCTACAAGAAGCACACAAACGAGCACATCATCAGATTTCTAAAACAACCTTGATATTCCAGAGGAACTAGAATCGGATTAGCAACTATTTTAACTTTATTGAGAGGAAGCATATCCTTGAAATCCAAGCTGAATCGAGCTAAGGATTCACGAATTAATGACTCATATATCTTAAGAGAAAAACTAAGCTTCCATAATCAGACTGCAAACTCGAAAGGAAAAAGAGAGGAAGATCGAGATCGATCGTTGATTGATGATGCTAAAAATTGAACTAAAAAACTTCATAAAAAAGGAAGAGGGAAAGAGGTGGTGACCTATAAACGGTGGGATCTTGAATTAAGTTGGGATCGTAAGAGCGAAGGGGTGGTTGCATCATTTCGAGGAGGAGGTCGTCGGTTAGGGCGGGCAGGGCGGTGCGAAGGAGAGGGGCGGTGGAGGGCTTGAGCTGAGCTTGGCGGCGGAGGAGCTGAGCCACGTAGACGTTGGTCAAGCCGGTCTCATCCGCAATCTGCCCATATGTCTTGCCCGATCTCCGCTTTACGGCTTGGAGCTCAGACACCATCCTCGCTTTCAAGCTCGCGCCTTCCATCGTTACTTGTTTGGACTTTTTGGTTTGCAATTGTATGTTGGTAGCGGATAATGATGAGGCTGTGCCACTAAATTTATATTACTATGTCTATGTGCACTTTTTTGTGCTGTTTTACCAAGAATTTTGTTTCATTTAAAAAAATGATAATTGTCATTTAAATTATAATTTTTCGTTGATTTTTGATCAATTCCATAACTTTTTAAACTGGAACATCAAATCATAACTTTTGGCATTTTCTCAATTATCCCACATATCAAAATTTTTGTGAAATTGGTGTTGATGTGTCAGCTGAAATTTTGATCTGTGTAATAGTTGAGAAAATGTCCAAAGTTATAATTTTGTCTTCGAGTTTCAAAAGTTTTGAGATTGACCAAAAGTCAACGAAAAGTTATGATTTTAATGACAATTATCCTTTAAAAAAAATGGTATCTTTAGTTTTGATTTTCACTTTATTTAGTTCTTTAGTAAGTATAGATAATTATATTTTAATTTTAACTAATGTTAGTTTTTTAATTGAATTTTATTACTATAAATTCTGAAGAAAAAAAAAATGTAACTCAGCACAAAAATGTGGACAACAAGGGTCCTGTCCCTTAAAAATACACGAATTATAAATCAATTTTGATTTTGAACACGAACTTTAAAAATTGTCGACAAGATATTTGAGAATCCAGTCCTCGTGCAAAAGCCTCAATCAACAAGAATCAAAAGCAGTTCATTAGGCTATTTGAAGGGGAAGAAACAACCTTAATTTGACAATTAATTGAACTATTGAGAAGCTTCTGAATAAAGAGAGTGAATCTGCCTATAACATTTAGGGTATGTTTGATAGGATAAATTATGCCAAGATTAGATTATTAATTATAACTAAACATAGTTATAATTAATAATCTAATCTTGGCCTAATCTATCCTATCAAACATACCCTTAGGAAATAAGAAATTACACAAGAAAATGTTTCAAACAACAGTAGAACACCAGAGCAATCCACATTCCTTCTGGAACATCTAAGAGCTTTATATTCCTCAAATCAAATAATTAATTTATATTTTTTTCTTACCCTGTTGAGACTCTGTCCCTACTCAGTCGATCATCCTCTGTTTAAATGTAATGATACAACAGTAAAATTAATGACAGCTTCTTACTGAATGAACCTTTTGACATTCCTGAGTATGTCTCATTCATAGGCAGCTGTGGACTGGTATTGCATCTGAAGTTGTCTGCAGTTTGCACGTAGCATGATCTGCTTGTGCGATCTTCATGACTTCTGCCAATCCTTTGGTACCAGTAATGGAGAAAAACTCTGGAAAAGTCCATAGTAGGATTTCCCTGCCAATGAAAGAGAAATGTCAGGATGAACACTGTCATACTATTTCTTATTTATCATTGATTGCCTAGATAGTACAGGGAGAAGTGAAATATGTACATAAATTTTGCACAGGATGCAGTACCTGATAGTTGAGTCTCAAGTTTTTTCATGTAAGTTCTGTTTGTATCAGCAATGGTGATCGATGGAATGTGCCCGACTATATGAGTGTCCTCTCCCCCTTGCTCCTGCACCTTTTGAACCCTGCTCTTAAAGGCATCAAGCATGTTAACAATCACCAATTCCCTAAGTGAAGCAATGAATCTGATTCCTTCCGGAACCATCCTCAACTTTATACATTCATCAATCTTTAAACAATAAAGGTTAGGCATAGCTCCTTCCTCTATTCTCCAGTTCTCCAAGTCAGTAAGCCCCTGGAGCTCCAGAATAGTGAGACTAGGGAAACCCTCAGAAGAACAGCAAATCTCGTTCCCTACAAATGCATTCTTACGTAGTATCAATGTATGCAGATTAGGGAGTTTCTCTAGAGCAGACATAGGATCTTCCTTTAGTTTGCTGCTCCTCAGAGTTAACTTCGTGAGGCTTCGACCAAAATGGCATTGCTCTGGTAGCCTGTTTATGACGCCAATTAGATCCAGTTTCTGAAGATGGACTGATCCTACTAGTTCTCTCAAAACAGTCAGCTCTTTTTCAGACCGAAAGTCATAGCGGATACGGAAAGAGGAGTCTCTGATATGCAAAGAATCCATCTTGATGTGATTAAAAAGTGCTGCTAAATGCTCTATCTCCAAAGATAAGATTGCAGCAAGTCTCTGAAGCTTAGTTAACTTGGTGAGATCTCTATAATCCGAAACTCTGGTATCAAAGTTTTTCAAGATTTCCAACTTGCTCAAGCTGTTTAGCTGCAGTTTGCTTGTACACTCGTGGGATGGGGGGAGATAGAGATGCTTCAAATGATTCAGCTTCCATATGACATTGGGGATGGTCATGCATACAAGGAAAGGTACCCTCAAGTCAAGTGTTTGCAAGTACTTCAAATTGCCGATGGATGACGACAATTTGTTTAGTTGACAACCTCTTAAACTTAGGTATCTGAGGTGAAGCAAATCTCCTATACCCTTACATAGCTTATCTCCAAAGTCGAACCTTTCAAGGTCTAACACTCTTGTCAGTTTGAGCTCACTGCAAACGAAGTCCAGTGCAAGCTGAAGATTTTTTCGGTTGCTGAGCCTGGAAAAGAACAATGCTGATCTAACGTGTTCAAGGTTCTCCTTTCTGTACTCAGGTATCTCCTTTCTAGGAGGAAAATAAGTGTCAAAATCACAATCAACGGCAATGGAAAGCCTGCGTATTTTACTGATTGATGGTGCTATAGATGATGGAGAGGGTGTACTTAGTAGTTCAGGTTCATACCGCAGAGGAATCCGTTTTAAAAAGTTTTCCTCCTTACCCTTGACAAGGCATAGTTCTCGGGTAAGGTCATGAAGTCGACAAGACTTGAACCTACCAGTTGCTTCATCAGCTCTCACTTGAACCATGCACCTTTGCACAAGTTCTCCTAGATATCTTTCTGCCACGTCCATGATCGATTCATCTTCATCTGATTCATGTGATATGAAGCCTTCAGCCAACCACAACTGGTACAACTTCCGAGTGGGAATTTTGTAATCCTCTGGGAAGTTGCCTAAATGCAGAAAACACGGTTTGAGCTGATAAGGCAGATCGTGGTAACTTAGAGCTAACACTTCATGAACTCTTCCGTTCTCTCGAAAAGTTCTCCCCCTCCGCAAATAGGAATTGAAATTTTGGTGCACTGTTCTCCACTCGCTTATGGTAGACTTTGTCATCAGGAGTCCTCCAAGCACAACTATTGCTAGCGGCAATCCTCCACACTGTGCAACCATCTCTTTTCCTAGTCTTTCCATGTCCATTTGATTTCTGAGATCTTGATACAATGATAGGCAGAGTTAAGACCTATAAATAATGAGTGGAGAAAGAGAAATGGATCTGTAGAGCCGAGAGCTTAATTTTATTTTCCTTTTACAGTATTCAAGAGCTGTTCAAGTATAAACGAGTCATACAATGTCTGTGCAATTTAATCATGAAAATTGAGAGATCTTCAGCAAGATAGAATTGGTCAATCACATAAGAAAAACTGAGTCTTATCTGTTATATGTTGTAGCATCTTGCTCATGAATACGACAACGGGATCAATAAACATAAAAAGCAAGCAAATGCTTGCCGATTAACATGAACTTGTTTATGGTTGTAGTTGCATGTGTATCGTTCAACTAGGCATAGAGTATCATGCAACAACATAATCAATAATGGGGCTCTCATAAGTAGCATACTGTGATGTAACAATAACTTAAGATGTAACATAAAATCCTCTTACCTTGAATTGTATCTTCAGAACTTGAACTGTGAATCCGACTTACGAGTTCATCCTCCTCGTCACTGAAGCACGAGTGAAAGCTTTCTACTCGTGATAATGCAACCTCGTCCTCAAAGTCAGAGGAGTACTCGGGCCCTTCTACAGACCTGCTGCTGGGTTGACTTCTATCAAGTGAAATACCTGAAATTTTTTGATGCATCATTGTAAGAACTACTAGCTCGATTCCTGTCAAGTGAAATACCTCAGATATTTGAAGCATCATTGTACGAGTTGGTAGTTTTACTTCCCTCAAGTGAAATATGTTGAAAGTATCAAGAAGTAATAGATTTGATTTGGATAATGCTTTAAATTTGTGGCTTCCAATAAAAGTTATTAGTAGACGATTATATACCTGCCAAACTGAGATTGCGAGAAACTTTCCTCTTTAGCAGTTCCCAGCTTTCCTCTTGATCCAAATGCCTCTGCTCATAGAGATAACAGGAAGCATCCAAATCTATGTAACGCGCGATTTCCTTGTTTCGCGTTGTGAGCAACACTTTGATGTTCACTTGTCTGCTCGCTTGCCTGTTGACGAAGACAGGTCTTAACAATAGATCCCAGGCGTCCATATCCCAAACATCATCAAGCACGATGAGGCATCTTTTCCTCTTCTGCACTTGAATAAGCTCCTCAACAAGATCATCAATCTTCATAATGCTGATAGCCTTCTTCTTCTCAGGTTCAAGCTTGTTGAGGATCCTCTGCAGCACATCATCCGGCTGCCCCTGCTGAGACACGCACGCCCACGCCAGGGCGTGGAAATGGCCTCGGACGTCGTCGTGGTGATAAATCCTCTTCGCTAGGGTGGTTTTGCCTATACCTCCCATTCCCGTGATCGAAACCACCTGATCCGCGTCCTCGTTCACCAATCTGGAAACCAGTTGCTCGACATGGTCGTCTAACCCTACCAAATCATCCTCCACGAAATGAGAATATGTTCTCCTCTGCTGTTGTCGTCTCCGCGCGACCGGATTGGGGCTTCCTCTCTGGCGCGGCCTTATGTTCCTGACGCGCAGATCGGATTCGAGAGCCGAAACCTTAGCTTCGATGAGCTGGATTTTAGGCTCCAGATTGTGGAGGCTCGTGGCTTCTCTGAACAGACTGCTGAACTTTTTGCTACTGGTTGAGGAAGAAGAGGAAGAGGAGAGGACTACAAGGAGGAGATCTTCGATGTCGTAGGCGACTTCTCTGGTCTCGGCGATCCAGTTGCGGATCCCTTCGTCGATTTCCTGCCTGGCGTCGGCGATCTCTAGGATGGATTGCAGCTGCCTGAGCTTCATTTGGATCACTTCGATTCGACCGCGAAGCTCGGGGATGTGTCTTGCTTCGTATACTAGGAGCTCGCTCAGACTGCGAATTACGCAGAATACGACGTATTCCGCCATTGTTGGTTGGGGTTTCAGCCCTTGCAAAGATTCAATTCTTCTGCGGATTGAGAAAATGGTTGTGTTGTGCCAGTTGACCTTGAACTGATGCAAAACCGCGTTGAAGTTTTGGGACGATATTATTTTACTAGTGGTGAGGTTAAACAGTTTACTATTCCAGTGGATGGAATTTGGGAGGGTGTCCACAGCTCATGTCATGACAAGGCTGATCAAGTGGAGATTGCATGTCCAACCTGACAATATTAATATATACTCTCTCCATAAGCTACTCATTTGAAAACGGCACGGGTTTTAATAAATATAAAATAATATAAGTGAAAAAAGTTACTGAAATGTGAGTCTCACTTTTATATATTAATTTTATAATTGAATGTAAATAGAGTGAGTTAGTGGATTGTGAAATCTACTTACCAAAAATAGTAAAAAGCAAATGGGACATGTAATGAAGGACGTACTGAAATGACAAAATGAGACTTTTAATGGCGGACAGAGAGAGTACTTTTTTAACTATACGAACGTGAGATTTGATTTCTATACTTTTTTGTTATAAGACAGAAGATTATATCATTTGATGTTCCGAAAAAATATATATACGTGCAATTCAGGGAATGAGGTGTTTGTAGATTATGGACTTGAATTGGAGTAAAAACAAATAAAATATATGAAGTAAATAGCCTAAAACAATAGCCTAAAACTTGAAAAATCGAACAAAACTGGATGTATACGGTCAAAAACCCTGGATCGCGGCCCGCAAAACACCCTATGTTGCAACCAAGGCCGCGGCCCGCGGGCCTCAAGCCCATTTCCTTATGTGACCCGCGACAATTGTTTTGAGTCTGTGTAGTTTCGTCGTTTTGACTTGTTCTCGTTCGTTTCAGCTCCGATTCTTGATCTCATTTTTTCTATAAATTCTTATTAAATTCAAATTCGATGTCATCATATTTAATTCCTCCAATTTTTCCAACTTGATATTTCTTCAAATTACACAAAAACTACCAAGCATGTGCAATACTTGAGAAATAAAGAAATTAAGGTGTAAGTTTGTCTTAAACATTTTCTTTTAAAAAATTTACATCAAATGCACCATTTAAAATATAGACAATTCATGATTGTTAGGCATAATCATAAGCTTTTTGGGGGGGCTCAATTATTTTTCAAATGTTAAATTATTTTGTGCAGTATATCTACAAATTATATTATTATATCAAAAATCACAATAACAATCACATTACAATAGCTATATATACAAACAAAAAATGTAATTTAGTTATACATGTATCCAAGATTGATTCGACGATGAAATATAGTTTAGTTGATAAAATATTTTCTTTCAAATTAATAAATTAAAAGTTCAAGTCATCACGGCTATAAAAGTAAATGATAATTTTTTTTTAATTTTTTTTAAATCCAAGATCGATTTTCCAATTATTCATTAACATTAGGTTCGTTACAAAAAGAAACTAGTAACAACCCCTATATTCCAAATAGTTGAAAAATTTCTAAACAAATTAACATAAACGAATTTAAAAATCGTCATCTTTCAACAAAAAATGATCGAACAATCTCTAAAGAAGTATGGTTTAATAAATAAAATATAAAAACGACAAAACACAACTTAATTTGTAAGACATTTCCTTCAAATCAATAAGTCAATAGTACGAGTGATGTCGAGTGCATGAGTGTTGGATATGTGTGAATTGTAATTCAAAAAATAGACAATAAACACTAATAAATGCGACGACCTACTATCTTATTATAATAGAAAGGTCAAGGGATCAAACCCCACTATTTCCCTCCCCTAAATAAAAAAAATAAATCTAAACTAAACCTTAGGAAAATTGAATGGACAACAGTCACAATCACAATAAAAAAGAATAAAAAAGAAAGATGAGAATAATAATAATAATAATAATAATAATAATAATAATAATAATAATAATAATAATACATATATAGGAGTAATAATAATAATACATATATAGGAGAAAATATGCATTTAACTGAAAGGGAAGAAAATGACCAAAAATAGAACCACCAGATATAATTTCGTCAGGCTGTAGTAATTCGGTTTATTGGACTGGTGCTTTCCAACCCTAAATTTAATTACTTGTCATCCTCTTCTCTTTCTCTGCTCTTCACTCTTCCACAACAAAGAATTGCTTCACCCTTCTGCGCACCGCCGTCCTGCCGCCGCGACTTCCATCTTCTTCGTTCCGTAACCACTTTATTTGCAGGCGCAGGCCGCGCGGCACTCTTCTTCCGCCGCGACAGGGGGCTATTGCGCCAAACAACCGGCACCTCCTACTAATAAATTGAGGTAGATTTCCGGTCACCCTCCGCCCTAACTTGTGCACTGCCTTTACATTTTATGTTAGCTGTTAGAGTGTTTGAATATGTATGAATTTCTGAGAGCGTGCCTATTTTCATGGAAAATGTGTAATTCTAGTAGATAAATAAGCACCGTTTTCAATCATTACCTCAAATTCTTCCGTTTCTTGGAAAGTCCTGGTGGTAGTTATTGAATCTGCGTGTAGAAAATTGGTAAACTAGTTCCTTTTTTGTTATCCGTCTTGAATATGTTGCTATTGTACCAGTCTGGAAGTGTACAAGTACAATGGCTAGATCTGACTCACAAAAAGAGATATACGGAAACACTAATGAAATCCCACTGGAGGATTTCTCGGATGGCACTTCAGCGAGGACGAGATCAATGAGTTATGATGAGATAATGCTTAGAAGAAAGAACAAGGGAGATACTGCTCAACAAGTTTCCAGCAGCTCTGGAGCAGCTGATAGTGAATTAGCACAAGACAACATGGAAAGGGCATCTGATTTTCCAGAAGGTCATCCGCGAATAAGTGACGATTCAAAACCACTGGTTGAAAGCAAAAACATAAATGATACTGTGAAGGTAAGATCTGGAAGAAAAACGGATACTAATGCTTCTAGAAAGAATGAGAAATTGGTCCAGGATAATGATGACCGATCTCTATATCCTGATGGTAAGTCAAAGGACAAAGGTGACAGGATTCTGAGGCGTAATAGAGTGTTAGATGAAAAATTTGAGGGAAGAAATCATGGCAGCAGAAAAAAAGATGACCTCTTAAGTGTTAATTCTGATAATGGAGTTGACAAGAGGAAAGATAGTGAATCATATAGACAGGGTAGAGTTACTGAAAGAAGCAGAGTCAAATCTGAAATAGTAAAAGCACAACCACATAATGAGGAGAGACAGGTTTACAGAAAGAGG
>JAYDZE010546178.1:0-14016 GCA_034509125.1 Monilaria moniliformis | reverse complement strand
TTTTTTAATAAAAGAATGTGAAAAGTCTTTAGGGTTTTTTGAAAAAGGGAAGGAAATTGAAAGGTTTTTTTTTTTTTTAAACCTGTTGTGCCCCAAGCAGTCACCCAGCAGCGCCCCCAGCACGCCCCAGCAGCGCCCCTGCCGCCCCAGCGCGCCCCTGGAATGTGGTACGCCCCAGCCACCTTGGGGCGACGGCAGCCGAGCCCCGTGCGCGCGCCCGGGGCGCGCTTTTGATAACATTGCTCTAGAAGTCCTTATGATTTATTATTGCTAATAACAAAAACGGGGAATGTGATTTTGAAATCCATGATGCCTACAAAGCGACTACTGACCCTATTTATCACATATAAGTGTTGGAGTTGTTGCAGATCGAAGTTGAAGGGTTAGTGGGTACAATGAAATTCCTATTTGCTAGAGCAACTTCTTTAACCAGAGATACTTGTTATGATTGACAGCGGGACCTGACATTCCTGAAGAGCTAGGCATGACTCTCTCTCGGGTGCCTTGCTTTAGATGCCCATTTATGATAGGTAAGGCTTGCAATGTGGGAAATATATCATGAAACTTGACCTGTCGCGGCGTCACCTATCTTAAAGGCAATGCACAACCATACTATTTCGTCATTCATTCACGAAAGAGTTATAAAATATGAATGAATTATTGTTATATAGTGGGAAGTTAAATGCAAGGTGAGGTAGCCCCTGCATCAAACTCAGCCACAGAATCATTCCGTCTTGCAACAGTAGCTGAATGACTTTATATGTTTCAGTGACTCAAAGGGCCTACCAGTAACGTCGCGCTTAATAGTCCTCATAAGCGGTAATTCAGTCCTCAAATTTCTCTTCTTCCCAACACCACCCTGGTGTCTGTTAGGCCATACCAATAACATCGCACTTAATAGTATAAACTGGAACGACATTGTACAGAAGAATATTGTTGCAAGCACCAGCCACCTTGTAGCCTATATTCTAGCCCTAGCCCTGCTGGTTAGAAAGAAAAAAAAAAGATTGGAGTTGGCAACATTGCGCCTACTATACTAAATTTAGCTACCCAATGATCCCCAACCCATACCCCATCCCCGTTATCTAGGAGATGTTGGATAAGTTGCATTACTCAACATTTCTAAGAAAATTAGACCTTCGAGCACACGTGGATAGCCCTTAAAGATATGTCATAATCAGCCTGTTCCATTTATTGCATTAATAAGGTACTACTAGTCCAGCTTAATAGAATTAGGGCACATAGCTAATTTCATGACTTTCAGATTAATGATAAAGCTGGTTTCTTTAACCTCACTGTTAATACACTTTGTCAAACAGAGAAGAACCAAAACTGTACACAATTTGTTCATTGACTTCACTGGGACACCCTTTTAGTGCATGCCATGTGAAGAGAATGAGCTGCAACAGATTGTGCACATGCATTAAGATCCAGTGTAACCAAGAGGATAGCCTTTGGTTAGCAGCAGCTTGTCCCTATGAAAAAATCAAGACAACATAAGTGATAGATTAATTCCACTCCACCTATTGCCACTGCCGTTAAATGTCCAGTGTGCATTGACTGGAATGATGGCTTAGGAACAGAAATTTGCACTTTGATGCTCTGTTTGTCAATATAATAAATAAATCTTGTTCTCTAGTTGGGGTCATCAACGTCTATCAAATTCTAGTCATGTGTGGGGGGGACAACAATGTTGATTCCATATTCGGGCTTCACTTGGACTTTATTTTGGTGGTTGTAGATCACTTGATGAAGTACCAAATCTTTAAAGTCTCTGACATGCTTCTACCATGCTCCTTAGGAATCCCTGTTCGTTCACGACATAGTGGGCTCTGTGGTTTACCACGTTCTACCATGGTTAATAAAGATCCAATTTTAATAATTCTTTTCTTGACAAAGTTCTTCGCGGCAATGGGAACAAAACTAAACATGAGTAACGTTTACTAGGGTCCTTTAGCACTACTTCAAAACAGTGTTGTCAAAAGCGCGCCCCAGGCGCACGGGGCGCGACCGGAATCGCCCCAAGGTGGCTGGGGCGCGTGCTATTGACGGGGCGTTGCTGGGGCGCAGTGGGTCGACGTGGGGCAATGCAGGGGGCGCTGGCGGGGCGCAAAAGGGCAAGGTCTCTAAATCCTAAAACCTATCAACTTTTTTGTTCTCTTCTTTTTTCTTTATAAATGTCAGATTCTGCAATTAAATGGGCAGATCTTCTCTCTCCTCTTCCCAAGACCTTTCACATTCCATTTTCAAATAACCCTTTCTCCAAAACCCTTCAACTCCAAAACCTTTCAAATCAGCAGCCCTTCTCTCTCCTCTTCCCAAGACAATTAAATCATCGGTTTTTCCTTCTTCTTCACTTCTTCTCCTCTCCTCAATTAATTATTCCTCCTTCATTTCTTCCCTTCTTGTACAGAAAATTCTCTTTCTTCTTCTTATTCAGTTCTTCTCAATCTTCAGTTCCTTCTACACATAGGCGCCCCGCACTCCTAACAACACTGCTTCAAAAAATGTTTCTGTTGTTTTAGCTTTAGCAGCCAGCCTAAGCAATGAAGCAGCTACATAGGCTTCCATGAGAGGCTAGCTAGACACTATTCCAAGTGGCTGAAGGTGAGTGACCCCTAAATATGGTATTATAACTTAATATGAGTGCCTAATTAGTTAGTAACAACTAGCAAAATATTTGAACTGTTTGATCAAGGATGATCACCTTAGTATGATTTGTAATATGCTTGAAAGAAATAGACCACAGAGCAAGGACGTATTAGCTATAGGACTTTTCTGGAGATATTTCCTGTACTTGCTATCAATATCAATTAGATTTTAAAAAGAAGAGTTTGCAATTTTTACTTTTACACCCTGATTGTCAAAAGGTTGCCACTACACCTAGATACAAAAGGAATAGAATAGAACAAGGAACTAAAAATAAGACACTATAAACAAATCTAATTGCAATGTTATTATCAAAACATAATTTAAACCTTTTTATGATTTGTGATTTCATACTTGAAAATAACACACACACACACACACACACACACACACATATATATATATATATATTATATTATATATGTATTGTATGAGAATGGAATAAATGTGAATAGATATCAATCGTGAGAAATGAGAATACATGAACAAATAATCCATTAAATCCGTGCGTGAACCCGAAATGAACAAATCAATATAACACATGAATAACCACATTAGTTCAATATGTGTTATATTTATTTGTTCATCTCGTGATTAAAGGATTATATGTGCTTGTGCCTGCGTAATTCATGTCTGTGCATGTATCTCATTTCTCGCGTATAACCAATTTTAACTATAACAGATTCCTATATTGTATATATTTATATAGAAGAAATTTGTAAATGATACTTTCATATTATTAATCGAATCATGGAATTTGTCATTACACACAAGTTCTGACCTTTTTCGACCACAAAGGAGGGTATTCCATGCGCTAGTCAGACCTGGATCAACATGCCAAGAGGCCCCAGATCGTTCAGGTCCAATTATAAGCCATCTGTAAGGCGGTCGCTGATCAGTATCCAGCACATCAAAGTAATCTTCTTGAAATATATGTGGTACACTATAATCCTTCAACAAATCTGGTGTAACTTCCCCAAACTGCAACAAGTACTGTATCAGTTATACTCATACCCAATGTTATCAATGGCGTATGGCGGCATATGGCGGTTGGCCCAAAAACCGCCACAGCAATTATGGCGGTCGGCATGGCGGATATGGCGGTCGAAAAATATTTAAATAAAAATATTATTAATATATAAAAAATAAAAAATATCAAATGCAAAAATTAAAAAAAAAAGATAGAAACATAATACCTCAAATTTCAGCATACTAATTAAAAGATAAAATCATCCTAAACCATTACATAATATGTCTTAATTCAAGTCTAAACACCATAATTAAAATATAAAATCATAAAATAATACATATTGAGTCTACTTTCAAATCCTACTCAGTCTAATATATTGGATAACACTGATTCCAATAATTATAATAAGTCAATATAATATTTTAAACCAAAAATCCATAAAAATGAGCTGTAATTATTGAAAAGCTAATAAAAAGGTGAAATAAATTGAGTTAAAAAAAAGGAATAAATAAAGAAATGATAGCCACAGCACTAGACCGTCAATTTCTGTGTGTTATGTCTCCTTGAGTTTGTAGAAGTGCTTAATCATTCAAAGTATGTATCTGCCAGGTTCAAACTATCTGTACTATGGGGGACGGAAGGTAGAGTACACAATCCCTTTTGACAGCATACTAATTTCTCTTTTGTATCTGTGTTACACCATCCACTGAAGGCACCAAAACAAGGAGAAGAAGGGGAAAAAACTGGAAAGAAAAAAAAAAGAGCAAAACAAACATATCTTTTCGTACGCAGAAGTGGCTGCCGGAGCAATTGTCGCCGGCGGGTAGGTCGCCGGCGTGTGGGTCGCTGTCCGGTGGGGTCGCCGGCGGCTGGGTTAACTATAGACGAGGTGAATTGAAGATTGGAAAGAAAGAAAAAAACTGAAAACCCTAGTTCTAAATCTGCAATTGGGGATCTGGGTCGGGTTTCGGGGCGGGTTTCGGGTAATTGGCAGGGTTGGGTTCCGGTAATTGGGCAGGGTTGGCCCAGGTAAGTGTTTTGAGCGCCATAGCGCGCCACGGGCCGCCACGGCGCCATGCGCGTGGCGGCCGCCATTCACCGCCATCGATTACTGCATCGCCACAGTGTGGCGATGGCGTTCTGCTCAGAAACCGCCACCGCCATCCGCCATGGCGGCGCCATGGCCGCCATTTAACAACATTGCTCATACCAAATTCAAAAATTGAAATTGACAACATAAGAATTTGTTTTTGGTAATTGACAAAAACAAGAATTGAAAATACCTTATCATCAAAAATGTAAAGAGGATCCTCATCATGTTGGACTTGAGTGTAAGAAACATAATCCTTAAATTTCATACTGACTTTCTTTGGACTTCTCTGTGATATTCTGAACTTTGTTTCTGGATACTTCAATAAAAGTTCCTCACTTGTCCATGACTTTCTTGCTGGCCAATTATCAGCCAATCCACTTATCATAACCTGTCACAAAACTAGGAATTATATCAGCGTATACAAATAGCTATGTTTTGGAAAAATCATTACTCAACCAACAGAATAGCCAAACCAGACCAACACAACAGTCAAGGGAAGTTGGTTATTCTACAATCTACCATGATCTATTAAATACTAAAGATTTTGTTTTTGAAACATAGCAAAACAAATATTAAAACATACCCTATGCCCATCTGTAGCTCCTAATTCCTTCTAACATGTCAAATCAAAGTTCCATTAACATAAAACTGCAAGGTTATTTTTCCTGAAGTACAGTTCTCTTAGAATTATAATGAAAAACTACCAAATCTCAGTAACCTTCTGCATTACATAGACACTTTAAACTGAAAAACCATAGTTCAATCGAAAGGACAAGCAACATTGGGACTTATGAAGTAAGTAGATTATTCAGTTTATTAGCTATTCTAATATTATATGCTGATGATATACCGGTTTTTTACAATCATACTCCTTATGAAACTCTTCAAAGGGGATGTTCTCCTTTCTCTCCACATTTCCATCATCAAAAGAGAATCCATTTAATGAAGTATGACATCTGTACAATCTTCTATAGAGAAATAATGAACTGAATCCTGCGTGAGATGATACAAAATCCAAGTAAGAAAAGCAGGAAATAATCTTGAATGAATGCTAAACTCAAGAAGAAGTCCACGCAGAAATTAGATACCATCAAATTGCAAAGTTCTTCTGGAAGCTTCATCATGTTTGTGTAGCAAATTTAATCTATAATCACCATCAAACATGGAATTCGATGAATACGTCAGGTTTAAAAAATATCTTAGCTTCAGACACAAGGTTTGGAGAAAAGAAATCAAAGAAACATACTGATCCAAGGCTGTTTTTTTCCATGAGCCTTTGTACTCGAGCTCATGATTTACAATGCCAAGGCATAGGCTCATCCAGAGAGGCTCCTCATTGCACAGTATGTACATCACGCTATATCCAACAACTGAATTAAAAGAAATGTACAGACAGGGCAGGCAATACGAAGCTAACATAGCACAGACCATCAGATCTTTACAGCTCCAGTTAAATTATGTGGTAAATGAACAAACATAGGCCCAGCCAACTAATGAGAATCCAGTTGGAATCTTTATATGAAAGTTTCTGACAGACAACTATATTTAGCATTAGCACTTTGCATTACAATCCTTCAAATAACTGTCAAGATATATAAAGTAGCAAACTGAACTTAATTTCCTATTTTACAATACTTTCTTTCTCTAATACATGAGAGTCAACTCCAACCAATTATAGCATCAAATGAAATCTAAGTATCTACAACAAATCAATTTATTTAATACAAAACCAGATTGATATCAATGTAAGGTGTCATCTCAGAACGTTGGAGCCACTGCAATATAATGGCAAAGGAACAGCAAATAAAGAAATGTGGCCGCATTCAACTTTATCGTTGTTAGAAGATATTTCCTCATTCCATAGCTATGAAAAGTTGGCTCTTCCAATGACCTTAAAGCATTTATAGGCAAATCCAAATGTCTAAACCGTGTATAACATGAAAACACTTCACAAACAGATAGCAAGTGCGAATGATGTTTGCAATCTGAACCATGGTGTGGTAGATTTTTTATTATTACATGCGAACTAATATTCAGTTTGCCTTCTTCCAAGATAACACTACTGAATGCCATGTCTTAGAGAGTGTTTGGCGTATTTATAAGCTATTGGGAGCTTATATGCTTTTTAAAAGTTTTGGCATGCTAAGTTCCTAAATATCTATTAAAAGTTTTGGCATGCTAAGTTCTTAAAATAAACTCCAACAGCTTATATTTTCCATAAATAATAAGTTCATCAACCCATCTTAAATTATCATGATCTTATAAGCAACAACTGATTTACAAAAATAATTCTATTTTGTTATGTTATTTCCATCCTATGCCCTTCCCATTCCGAGATTCGTGATCCTCTCTCTCTCTCTCTAATCACCGTTCTCTTTCTCTAACTCGCAATTTCCATCCCATGCCCTTCCCATTTCATGATTCACGATTCTCTCTTTGTAATTACAGTTCTCTGTCTCTAACTCAAAATTCTCTCCGCAACTTACGAGCTCAATTATCGAAACATTTTAACAACTTATAAACTTTTGAGACATAACATATTATAAACTCTTGAATCATATTATAAGAAGTTGGAGCTTTTAGATATCCATAGTAAGCTTAGCCAAACACCATCTTAGCTTAACTTAGCTTAATTTGATAATTAAACCATAAAATTGTGGAATTATCAATCGGTGTGTATTGGAAGAACGAATCTTTCATACCAAACTGCAGAAATTTGGTCAATTTGCACTCGGGTTCACACCAAAACAAAGAGAATAACCATTTCGGCACTGTTTTTTTCATTTAGGCAGCACAACTGTTGCCGCCATACGCCATCAATTCCATAATTTGAGACTAATCAGACAGGGAGAAGAAAAGGATTTAGGCTTGTGAGAATTACCTGCTGACACAGGAGAGGCGACCAACATCGTCCGGCGTGAGCCTAGTCAAAATAACACATAAGATTTCGTCGGGAAGAACGCGCAGATCGCCAAGCGCATCTGTCCGGCGATCGTTCACGGCAGCAGCCAACGGCAACACTCCATTACTGTTACGCGAATCGGACTCCATTGAAACAGCGTTTAGAAGGGATTGGATATTCGAATTCAGATATATGGAGCATCCGTAGTATTTATGCACCGGTAATCGCGGGTTTCATTCTGTCGCGGGTGTGATTGGGGACTTTCCCATTGCAGATTCTTTGCTTCAGCGTGGTAACAACGCGTGGACGTGGCATGGGTCCACCAGGCATTCTAATTAACTAGTTTTAGCCCGGTATCATGCACGGGCTTTTATTTTGTTTTATTATTTTGTTTTATTATTTTCCAGTTATGATTTATTTATTTGAGATATGAAATGATTTTATTATACAAATAAAATAGTAATGATAATTTGGTATATCAATAATTTAAATATAAAACAAAAAATTAATAAATTTATTAAGCTTGGAAATAAATTCAATATAAGTATACATGTTTATGATAATATCATCATCATTTAAATTAAAATATTTATATTTTTTAATAATATTTAGCACTTTCAAGAACTACAAATTAATAAGATTCATGGTTTAGGGAGAAAGATAGAAAGAGAAAGGAAGAGAGAGAAAGAGTTTATCGACATATAAGTTGCAGTAATGATAGTTATAATTTAATTTGTGATGTATATTATCGCTTAATCTAGTTGGCCATAATTAATTGCTCCACCATTCTAAAACACACACACACACACACACACATATATATATATATATATTAGTATTAAACAACGAACATTTTATGTCTAATCAAGATTGCATTAATATTAAATTAATTAATTATCTTTCAGTACTCATGGTTCTTCATATTTGTAGTTATAACAACTTTGTTAGTTTGACGAGAAAGATGTCATTCTTCGATATTATTACTTTACATACATCATAATAAGGGAGTGTTTGGTGGATTTTAGTTGTAAATATGTGTATTGCTCGTTAAAATTGCAACTCCAGGAGTTAGTTATGCTTCAATTGAGCTTCGATGGTACAAACTCGATTTTAAATACCGGGTATATAAGCAGTGATTTCAAATCCAGAGGTTAATCATACTCTGGCAACTTTACGTAAGGCAGAGTTTGGTTTTTTGGGCTATTTAGACGAGGATGATGTCGTTCTTCAATATTACATTGCATATATAACAAAAAGGGAGTGTGTGGTGGAGTTCAGTTGTAGATATGTGTATTGCACATTAAAATCGTAACTCCGAGAGATATGCTTTAATTTAGCTTCTATGGTACAAACTCGATTTTGCTATTTTGACGAGAACGATGCCATTTTTCGACATTATTAAGTTACATGATAAGGGAGTGTGTGGTGGATTTCAGTCGTAGATATGTGTATTGCTTGTTAAAATCGTAACTGTGGGAGTTAGTTACGCTTCAATTCAGCTTCGATGGTACAAACTCGATTTTGAGGAAATTTTGGCGAGAAAAAAGTTGTTCTTCGACAATATTAAATTGCATACATCACAAAAAGGGAGTGTGTGGTGGATTTCGATTGTAAATATGTGTATTGCTCGTTAGTATCGCAACTCTGAGAGTTATTTTTCAATTGAGCTTCTACGGAACAAATTCGATTTTGTTATTTTGACGAAAACGTTATTATATTATATACATCATAATAAGGGAGTGTGTTGTGGATGTGCACAGAAAGGTGCAATTTGGTTTAGGAAATGCAGGAAAAAGAAGCTGAGGCAAGATGGTTGTTGGTGGTGGTTGAAGTCTAGAAGAATCGCGAAGGAAGAAGACCAATCCGCTAGCCAGGAGATGCATCGGTGAAGGGCAGGACAAGAGCAATACTTAACAAGTTCACATCCGAGGAATGTAAGTCTCTGGTGCACGATAAGATGCATAGGGATGCGAGTTACATGATCACACCCTGCATGCAACCCTAGGAAACCAGTATAAATGCAAGATGATAGGATCAATTGAAGGGGATGGGTGCTGTGGAGAGTGTGCGAGAAGTAAGGAGTGTGTAAGTCGTCACCTGTTGATATATACCAATAAATTAGGCAGTTAATGGGTTAATTTGGCTAATTGGTTGATTAATTAGATTAGCTTGAGGATGACAGACTACAAAAGGATAGAATTGAGCTTAAAGCTGGGTAGTCTCCACAACATTTTTTTCTCCTGAGAGTTTAATGAACAAGGAGGCATAAGTGGAATATTTCAAGGTCACACTGGTAAATGTAAGAGGCATAGGGTGAGCCAATTTGAGCCTAAATTCTTTCGAAAGTTTACCTAGAATAATTAACCCTAGAAGCCATGATTGAGCTTGAATCATTCCCTTCTTTAGCTCAGAATTATAGAGAGAGAGGCATTTAATGACGATAATAGACTAGGCTAAGTAAATGTATAAAGAGAAAGACAGTAAGCTCTTAAGACAATCGAAGTGTGCTGATTGAAAAAGTAAAGGGAAATATATAAAGTTGAGTAGTAAAAAAAATGCATATCTTCAAGCCTTAAATTTGTCTAGGATAAAGATGAACGAGCCCAAGTTTCATTCCCCATGCAATGATGAAGTCAATCAAGCTTAGGACAACTAGGGCCGAACCAAAAGATCATAAATTTCCCTTAGCCCCATTGCGTCCCAATCTAAGACCTCTTTGAACCACTATGTGACCACGAAATATTTTGAGTTATGCTTAGCAAAAGTCTCTTTTCATATGGGACATTACCCGTCAGGATTCGAGAGGGAGAGAATCGTGCATTACTTCAGTTAGCTCTTAACTCTTGTTATCAACCAATTTATTCTTTAACTTCCTAATTTGCTTTTCAAACAATCTGATGGTGATTTCTTTTGTTGAGTCTTGAGTCTGTGTTTTTATTCTTTCGTTTCTTTTCTTTCTTTTCTTTTCTTTTCTTGGGTAGCAGTTCTTAAGGACCATAATCAAGCTGTTTTAAACTAACTCATGCTTGAGGGCGAGCATACCTTAAGTTTGAGGAGGTTTGATCAGGCCAGATTACGGTCATTAATTACGGTTAAAAATGAGGAATCCTTGGTTTGATCTGTACAGAAAGGTGCAATTTGGCATAGGAAATGCATGAAAAAGGAGCTCAGGCAAGATGTTTGGTGATGGTGGTTGAAGTCTAGAAGAGCTACGAAGGAAGAAGACCAGTCTGCTGGCCAAGAGATGCATCGGTGAAGGGTAGGACAAGAGCAATACTTAACTAGTTCACATCCGAGGAATGTAAGCCTCAGGCGCACAATAAGGTCCATAGGGATGTAAGGTACATTATCATGCCCTGCATGCAACCCTAGGAAACCAATATAAAAGTAAGAGGAGAGGATCAATTAAACGGGGTAGGTGCTGTGGAGAGTGTGCGAGAAGTAAGGAGCAAAAATGAGAGCCCAAGTGGGATATGCAAGAGCAAGTGTAGAGCGACACCCATAACCGCAAGCCTTCGTCCTTATTCCTAAGTTTTTATTGTTTCGACCTGTACCCGCCTAGTTATCTTAGTCCAGCCATCATCTATCTTCTGTGTGAAAACTCATTCCAACAAACATTTTATTATCTATTTACTTGTTGCTTACTAGTAGTTAAAAGAAGATGGTTTAGATCTTGAATTGGTCATTCGCATGATTTCGTTTATGTTTAGTTGACGTTTGTTTGATTACTCGTTTATTGTTGTTTAACATTTTATAAATGATGTATTCCCTTCAAGTTTTTTATTCGTTTAGTTTGATTACAATACCTTTCATTTCATTTATTTTCCTTTTCAAATGTATGCATTTAGTTTAGCTTAGGTAGCCAAGCTCTAGGAATCAGTAAGTTAGCAAGTTAGATAGTTGTTCCGAATTTTACTTTCCGGTGAGGAAAAGCCCTAGCGGAGCTCATCCAAAATCTCCATAATTTCCGGCCCTGCAAGTTTGGGCTCGGGGAGGGAGGAGGGGACAGTCTAGAAGTGGACCACATTAAGTACACTAGTTGTTTTCAGCAAAAGTAGGTCAGTTGTAGTTATAGTAAGCGACCACAAGCCCAGAGCAAGAATACTTGAAAAGGAAGGAAAACTTTGTAGTTTAAATTGAAGCTTTTGTTGTTATTCAACTATTTAGAGTAATATGTTGTTGGAGTTTTAAATATTCCAATGAAGAATCCCCTACCCGGGATCTACTAGGTTAATATAAGAAACTCTTTCATGCAATTAATTCTTCCTACTTTATTCTAGAATGCAAGTAAGCATGCTTTAAAGAAATTTAAATCCTAAACATGCTTTCTAGTTGGTTTTCGATGTTTGCCTTTTTGAATCTCCAAAGATTCGACGATAGCTTGCTCCTTCTCTACGTGAAGATCTTTAATCTCTGCTTACCTCAAAACTTCTAATATGTTCCTGACTCCTAGGTTTGAATATTGTAATGGGACAATCCTATCAAACCTATAGGACTTGAAAGAGAATGAAGAGAACAAGAACTAGGTTTAAACCCTAGTGATTTTTGAAAATTGTGTGTGTGTGCACAAGTGTGATTTTCGAAATCCTCACTTAGGTTTGGGTCAAAAGTGATTTCTCTTCATTCCTTTCTCCTATATATAAACGTCATTCATATATCGAGTTCGCTGCACAAAGCAGTCTAGTAATTTTGTGCAGACTTTGATTTGATCATCGCCAATAGTGGAGGCCTAGATGGTCACACTTTATGTGTACTATTGGTCCGCTAAAGGGTACAAAGTTGGAGGTTTGTATTATATCTAATACTAGTCCAAGTGAGAGATTGAAATATATATATGGACTAGATTAGGGTATATATTAGATATAGATTTGATTAATTAATAATTGGACTTGTTAATTAATTAAAGCAGACAATAGATGATAAGCCCACAGGCCCAAGATCTGTTGGTGCTATTATATATATTTTTCTATTGTAGAGAGATAAGACACATAAATTTATTCATGTAATTTTAGGAAGAAAAAAAAAAGAATGTGAGGAAACCAATTCTTTTGTCAGTTATAATATGAGAGGTTCAATACAGATTTCCTAGCTTTCTGTATTGAACTGTTGTGCCTGAAATTGTTCCTGCATCAGATCAAAAGTGCATGTGGATACCGATAGTTGTGAATTCATCTGCAAATCCGATTGATTGCTCAAGAGAAATCACAACAAGTAAGTCGTTCTAACTATTGTGATATATCTGTTCAACACATAGAATTAAGTTATGAATCTAGATCTATAATTTTTGTTAGTTGCTTTTCATTGCGTAATCATTAGATGATGACAAGAATTTCTAACAGGTTGAAGGTCATAAACCCCACTTATAGGGTTCCCTCGAGCGCTGCTAGATTCTCAGTTGCTCGAGAGTAAGTATAGGGAGGATTAATTCCCCACTGGGAGAAATCTGTGCGCCCCCACATAAATCCCGATTGTGTTGAGCCTTGGAATTCGAGCCACATTCATGGGAGTCACCTTCGATCCTACAGGGTTTGAGATGCTTCCAGGAATGTGAAGCCCGCTCAAGAGAAATCGTTTGCTTGAACAAGCTTTATGTCTTTGCATTCAAATTCGTTGACCAGCACTGTAAAAAAACGAAATTGAAACAAAGTATGAATAAATAATATACTAAAATCTTAATTTAACTACGATTATTATATATATTTGTAATAGGGCCACTGAAATCAGCAACACAAAAATCTTGAAGAGGGCTTGAATCAGAGATGCTTAAGTGATTGATTGAACAAACTGCAAACAAAGCAGTCAAGAAAAGTAAATTGGGTGCCACTCTTTTCTAATTTATTTTCCAAATTTCTGTGATTTTTTTTTTCGGTGTGATAGAAACGATATCGCTCAGACAAAAAGATTTATAGAGATTAACATTTGAGATAACTGCTGATTTTTGTCGTCGTCCATTTTGATAATCAAGCGTGTTGGAAAGGTAAAAAATATTATTATAACCTTTGATTGCAGGCGCTATCAAATCTTTATTTAATTTCAAATGAAAAATTCAACCTATAATCCATATCAGCAGTCGGCCTAAGCCTGATATTTTGGAACATGCACGAAGCATTAAAAAGTTAAGGTACGTGTCTCACTATGTGATTTTTTCTGTGGCTCTGTTAGGATTGAACGATCGATCCCAGCGTAGCCAACACGGGGTTGGCGAGAACAAGTGATGGAGGAGGAGAAGGGAGGTGCGAGGAGAAGGGAGGTGCGAAAGAGATAAGGAAGAAAAAAGTAGGGTCTATGAAAGATAATTCTGATTGGTTCCTTATTAAAAGACTACAAGTAGGGGTGATAATCGGTTTCCGGTAATCCGGGAAAACCGGTACCGAACCGGTACCGGACCGGGAACCGGTTTCC
>JAYDZE010546167.1:0-14020 GCA_034509125.1 Monilaria moniliformis | reverse complement strand
TTATTATTATTATTATTATTATTATTATTATTATTATTATTATTATTATTATTATTATTATTATTATTATTATTAACTCTGACCAGATGCACAATCTTCAGAGTTCTATTTGAGCTGTAATGCCATGATAATCCAAACATAAGACATGCAAAAAGTACAGACATAGACATAAAATTTATATAATATACAAAGAGTTGCTGCTTAGTTTGTTACCAAATGCTAAGGCAAGAAAATGCCCAACTTGGCTCGATAATGCCCTAGATTAATTTATATTCCAAAAATTATGGTTGTAGATCTCATAAAAAAAATATATAGGTCCAGAGTAGGAGTTTACTTAAATCCCACCACATATTTATAATATTTTAATAGGAAAAAACTATAATGTATATCCTACATTATTGGTCGTCTAAAAAAAATATCTCAAACTTTAAAAATAACATAAAAAAACTATCTATAGGCTAGGAAAGATATCACAAACTATTTGAAAGCTAACAAATATATATATATGGTTTTTCGAATTTCGGCGATGAATTTCTGATGTGTCCATAGAACTCTACCGTGAAATTTTGAATTTAATTTCTTAAAAATGACTCTGATCACATATTTATACAAAAACAAATGAGGCATCGAGTTTTTGGGCAACTTGGGATAAACCGCTGAAAATCGAACAATAAAGTATATTTTGTGTGGTTTGAGATAGTCTCTATATTTGATATTTATAATATTTTAATGGGAAAAATTATAATGTATATCCTACATTATTGGTCGCTTAAAAAAATATCTCAAACTTTAAAATAACATACAAAAACTATCTATAAGTTAGGAGATAATCAGAATAAAATACACAAACTATTTGAAAGCTAACAAAAATATATCATTTTTCGATTTTCGGTGATGAATTTTTGATGTGTCCATAGAACTCTATCGTGGAAATTTGATTTTAATTTCTTAAAAATGACTGAAATCACATATTTATAAATATATAAAAAAAAAAAAGATAAATGAAGCGTCGAGTTTTTGGCAACTTGGGATAAACCGCTAACAATCGAACAACAAAGTATTTTTTGTTAGTTTTGAGATACTCCCTATATATATTTGATTATAAATTATCAATAATTTAAAAAATTATTAGTTTTCAACATATTTTATTGTAATTATCAATAATTTATGATAGAAACCCTAATTTTCTCTTAAGGAAAATTGTGCTAACTACTACTAGTATATTCCAATTAATACAAAAATTAATTAATGTTAGAAAGCTACCAGGTTGTAGTGTCACTTAGATCCAAAGGCAAGGACAGTTACAAGTACAGATACAACATTGAATACTAGAATATATTCCATCAAGATCTGCAATCATAACGTCTTCTACATTATAATTTCAGTTCATGAATGTCTAATTCTCGTGATTATTGTAAAGGGTTGTTCTGCATTTTTATTATTTTAATCAACATTAGAAAGGCTTGTTTTAATTGGAAAATATTTAAATAATTGCATGATTGCTCCATGCCTTGTTTTTTATGCATGATTGCATTAGCTCCCAATCATTCATCCACTTTCTCGAGTATAATTTTCAGTCTCTCTCTCTCCCTCTCTCTCTCTCTCTCTGGGAATGGCCTTGCTGGCCTTGTGAATCATGTTTTCTTGAGTAGTTGTAGTGTCCATTCATGAATCTGCACCATCTTCTTGATTAGGGTTTGAGTGACAATTTTTCTGGTATGAATGAAATTAGGACAGTCAATCTTAGGTTTGTGAGGACATATCTACGAAGAGACAAGAGATCTAAATATGGAATATAAGTAGATTTTCTCTAGACAAAAAGATTTATGGACATGCATGCATGTCAAAGCAAAATAAGATTTAGCATTTAAAAAGAAATATATTAGTACAATTCCACATGAAAAAAAAAGAGTTATGGTAATTTGACAGGCCATTAGTGAAAAATGACGTTAGCTTATAAACAAAATCATTTTCTCAATTCACCAAATGAAATTTGAAAAAGTTGTGGTAATTCACAGCCATTAAAGAAATATGATAATTAGCTATTGATTGGACACGGATCTTGGTGGTGAAATGATAGAAACGTGAGACTCAAAATCTCGTGCTAAAAAGTGTGGAGGTTCGAGTCTATCTTCAAGACATAATACTCATTGAATAAGAATGCTCATTGAATAAGCAATTCAATAAGAGAGCTCAGATCGAACCGATATTGATATACTAATTTGCATCCGCTCCAGAGTATATGCTTTAACATGAATCACACAAGGGTAGCTTAGTAACCTCTAATAAAATGCTCACCCGTTACTCAGCGGATAAAGTACATTATATAGTCCAGGGATTGACGACTTACACATTCAGAGACTAATATGGTAATTAATGATGGCAATTTGAAAATATTATTTCCCTTTAGGGTGCATAATAATTATTAATAGGGTACTAGTACCCAAAAATAAAAGAAAAAACAGAAAATTAACTAATTTTAACAACACTTTCTAATTTTCTAAATCAAACTCATCCCACAAAAATGGCCTAATACGATTTGTGGCTTCAAATATATCTCAATATTATTAATACATACTTATGTAATTTTTGGGCTGAGTGACAATCAATAATAGTTGGGGTTACTAAACCCACATATATTTTTTTGGCCCAAGCCCATTTGTTTTCAATTTCTTTATTCCTTCATTTTTCTTATAAAATGCCCACACTTTTTTTTTTATCCTTCAAATGAGAATGAAAAAAAATACCAAAAATAATCCACAATTCTACCAAAATCAAGATTAAGTATTGGTAAAAAAAATTCAAGAACTTGCGAATTTTCCTTGTCATTAAAAATAAAATAAAAATCAAGTCAACTAGACTTTAGCCCCTTTTCTATAACCATCAACTTTATAAGTAAAAAATAATGAAAAAAAAATATATGTTATGTATGTATATGAGGTATGGAAAAAAGTGGTAGCCAGAAGAAAAAAAAGGCAGTGTGATAGGAGCTGTCCAATGGCAAACAAACAAAACCTCAAATTCCTGCTAAATTCTAAAAAGTGGAGCCTGTTCCCCACGAACCACTCCTTCCCTAAACAAAAAATTCCCTTTTTTGTTAAAAAAGAATAATAATTTAATTACTGCATTGGATCCTCTTCAATATTCTTTTACTATTCCAGAACTTTTACCCTAAAACATTTCGAATTCTTGATATTTCTCAAGTGCATTACAGAAGAATTATTGTCCCTTATTGCAATGGGCCCTCTAGTTATTAAGTGCAAACTATTTCATGTTCAAAATGCATTTATTTTTTTGAAATTTAGGACCCAATTTAAAAAGGTAAAGTCATCCATGTCTTGATCTAATTTTAAATAGATAAAAATGCAATCTTGGTTGGATGCAGCAAGAATAGCAATGTAATGAGTCATTATTATTTGTGGCTTTGCTTTCTTGTAATTAGATTCATGGCCAATTTCTTACCTCCCAATATTTGCCAGATTTAGTGAATGGGGTCCTAAGATTTAAATGTTCTTGGTATGTTCTCAACATGCAGTGGTCCTCTTTTTCTGTGTGACCACATATGCAGAGATGAATATTTTTTATTTTGATTATATTTAGAGATTGATTGATTGATCTTTATTATATACTCCATGTCTTATATTTAAAGGCAGGGCTATTTCTGTTCTAGGTACCTAATATGGCCCTATTAGACTTTTCTGAACTTCGAGATAAACTGCTAAAGTGTGAACTTGCAAATATTGAATAATTATTTATACTAAATATATTTATCTAACCCTTTTGGGTGGTAAAATGGTTTGAGGGGGACGAGTCATAGTAATGGTGGATTTCTCTGTCATGAAAAAAGAAAAGGAATTAAAACAGAAATTGTATATCTACAGCTTGATTAGGTAGACAAATCAAAGTCTTTGAATTTCACATGGAGAGAATAATATTTAATTAGGAGAGCTGACTGCTCGTGTCAAAGCATGCTGATGCAGTGTTCAATCCAAGAAATTTAAAAAGATCACATAAAAAGTAGAGATTGGTTTCTCACAGTTGTTTTACTGGCAGCAAACTCCGCCTATGAGAATCTTGGTTCTCTCACATAAAGCATTTGAATCTTGTTTTCTTTCTCCTCCCCCATTATTACAAATCTTGCACCACTCAAGATTTAATCTTTTTTCATTTTTCTGCCTTTCCTGTTACTTTTTCTCATGAAAAAGGCCTCTACTAGAAAATATACTCACCCCCTTTTTATCTTTTTCATCATATCCACCTCAGATTTCAACTCCCTTATAAAACTGCGGAGACGGATTTCTGCACCTGTTTCTTGCAGCTGAAATGGGTGCTTCTTGGCTCAGACAGCTGCTTCCTGGGCTATCTGCCAAGAAATCTGATGGTAAGTATCTGACAAAATGTTGTTTGACTAGGTGCAGTTGTGTGCCTGTTGTGCTACTGTTTTTGTGCTCTGTTTTTTCTGGTGTATTTTGTGATGATTCTACTATGGCTTCTGTGCCTATTGGTTTTGAGGTTAATGCTTCTGATAGGGATAAGATTTGGGTGTCTGAAAATGGGGTTTTTGCATTTGGTTTCTTGGAGGTAGATGGTGATGGTGGTACTGAATATATGGTTGGAATTATGTATAATCTAGGTGATAATTCTGCAAATTTGCCTGTTTGGACTGTTGGTAGTGGAATTAGGGTTCCTGTAAATTCCACATTTAGGTTTTCCATGGATGGGAGGCTGGTTTTGATCAATAATTCTAGTAGAGTCACTCTGTGGAGTAGCAATACCTCCAATTTAGGTGTGCAAAAAGCTAATCTTTTGGACAATGGAAACCTAGTACTCTTGAGTAGCAAAGATGAGGTTGTCTGGGAGAGCTTTGGTAGCCCCACGAACACATTGCTCCCGGGCCAATCCATTCGTTTCCCTCAAAACCTTAGAGCCCTTCCAACAAGATTGATCTCTAGTTACTACAATTTGATGATTAGGAAGGATGGAGAGCTTGCACTTGTGTGGGAGCACAATGTGACCTATTGGAAGAGTCCCGTTGGCTCTAAGGAAGCTAGGTTCGACTCTAGTGGCGTTCTAGGGTTATATGATGACCGTGGCAAGGTTGTCTGGTCCGTTTCCCCCAAGGATCTTGGTGAACCCTCCACGAGGTTCAGACACCTTAGGATCGACAGAGATGGGAACTTGAGGATGTACTCGTGGGATGGTGATAGTCGTGGATGGAGAGCAGTTTGGCAAGCGGTTAAGGACCAGTGCTCCGTATTTGGCTCGTGTGGTTCTTATAGTGTTTGTGGGTATAACTCCTCAGCGCCCGTGTGTGACTGTTTGTTCTCTGATTCCTTAGAATCTACGGTTGGTGTGTCGGTTTCTGGTGGTGTAGGGTGCAAGAAAATGGCTGACTTGGGAAATTGCAGGATGAACACTAGCATTTTGGTGTTGAAACAGACGGTCCTCTACGGCCTCTATCCATCACACGATCTTGAGATGCCGTTGAGTGAGGCAGCATGCAGAGAGCGCTGTGTGAATGACTCCACTTGCATTGCTGCAACCTCGATGAATGATGGCTCAGGCCGGTGCACCATAAAACAGACGACGTTTATCAGTGGATACAAGACTCCTTACATCCATGCTGTGTCTTTCTTGAAAGTGTGCTCAGTCCCACTCGCTGTTCCAACTCAGAACGCAAGACACCATGGCAGCACTGAGGCGGGCAGCCCTCCAGCCGGGAGAGGGGACGGTAGGTGGCTAGTCGGGGCTATAGCAGTGGTGGTTCTGCTCACAGTTTTGGTTATACTGAGCTTTCAAGTCCTAGTTTTCGGGCTTCTCTACCGTAGGCGAAAGATTAAGGTTAGGACAAGGATTCCCTTCGGCAAAGATGCTCAGATGAATCCACATTACAGTGTGCTTATCAGATTATCGTTTGAGGAAATCAAGGAATTGACAAACAACTTTGGTAATCAGATTGGAACCTCAGTTTTCAGAGGTGTGCTCCCAAACAAGACTCCCATAGTTGCCAAGATCTTGAGAGATGTCGTTGTCTCAGAGAAGGAGTTTCGTGTCAAGGTCACCACGTTGAGTGGCACGCACCACAGGAACCTCGTCTCCGTGAAAGGGTTCTGCTTCGAGCCAGGAAACAAGTGTCTGATCTACGAGTACGTGCCAAATGGCTCGTTGGAGAAGTGGCTGTTCAGGTCCAAGGAGGACCAGAAGCAGCGCGTCTGGCACCACAAGAAACGCGACATTGCCCTAGGGGTGGCGAGGGGGCTCGCCTACTTACACTCGGAGTGCCAGAAATGCATAACTCACGGCAATCTGAAGCTCCAGAACGTGCTGCTCGATGAGAACATGAACCCTAAGCTGACAGATTTCGGACTCGAGGAGTTCCACGCGCCTCATGGGGGCGCCCCCTCGTCGTCTGAGTCCCCATCAGAGCGCGACATATACATGCTCGGGGAGATGCTCCTGCAGATCGTCACTTGCAAGAGAGACGTTGCTGGAGAGAGCGTTGATGGGATAGTCGAGGAGCTAGGGCAAGACGACGATTTGGAAGCAATGGAGAGGATTGCAAGAATCTCATTTTGGTGTATGCAGCAGCAGCCATTTCTGAGGCCTTCCATTGGGGAGGTGGTGAAGGTGCTCGAGGGGACGCTGTCGGTGGACCGGCCCCCGTCCCGTTCGGGCCCTCGACGGCATGAGAGGGAAGGTGTGGAAGAGATAGAGGTGGAGGAATGGTAGTGTAGTAGTGACATTGATAACTGTTTGTTCTTGAGCTCCAAACCTCTTCATTTTATTCAAGGGATGGTGCTTTTTTTTGTTAGGGTGTTCTTGGACTTTTCCCAGATTGGAATGTGTCTGGTTTTATTGTATGAGTAAAACTGTAAACAAACCTCTAATATCAGCTGACTTAAAATATTACTATAATATTTCTATTCTATAATATTACTAAATATAATAATATATATGTGGTGTAATGATACTTCAAAAGAATATTTATAATTTTATACTTCAAATTACCTAATTATACTTACAAAAAATGAAACACAATCTTTTTTGCTCAAATAAAGAAAATAAAATAAAACCAAAAATAAAAAAATAAAACAGAAGAAAGAAAAGATATGAAATGAAATATTTTTACAAGAATGAAAAGAAAGAAAATTAATTGACTAAAAGTAAGAGGAGAGGCAAAATAAATTATTTCAAAATTTCAAAATTTTATAATTTTTTTACTTTTAAATTATTTTTTATGCACTATATATCAAATTATAACTCTTGTCATGATTTTTAATTTGACATATATATTGAATTTACATAATATTTCAAATGAAGGAATAAAAGATATAGATATATACATATATAAATGGGCCAAGCCCATGATGATGATTGGGCCCATCATTGATGTCATGGCCAATTACGAAAAAACACGTGGATCTCAAATAGCAAATAGACACTGCAAGGTTGTTTTTTTTTTTTTTTTTTTTTTGTTCCCCACCTTAAAATAAAGGGTTAGTGATCGAATCTATCTCAATTGTTAGTTATTCTATCAATTTTATTTCAAATTGTATTAATTATATCTTATTTGTTTAAAATTATTAATTTTATCCCCAATTTTCTAACTTGTATCAATTTTATAAATAAATTTTTAGATAATTATTTCTCAAAAAAAGTTAAAGTGAAATATTAGTATCTTCGTATTCAATTTATTTCTCAGAGCAAAATAATAGGTTTTCATCTGATAGGTTGCATCACAACTCAACCGTTGAAGTAAAATTCTGATGATAAAACTAATACAAGTTGAAAAAATTGAGATATTGAGAAGATTAGAACAAAATTATTACAATTGCTAAAAATTGAAATAAAATTAATAAATTTTTAAATAATATGATAGAATTAATAAAATCACTAAACGTTGGGATAAATTCCTTCGTTAACCCTAAAAAGAATTAGAAACTTCTGCAAATAACGTAAATGATGAGTTGTATTATTTTCAAATAAGTTTTAAGTTATCTAAATATGGCTATATTTCTAGAAGATATTGAACGATTTTATATAAAGTTATCTAAGTAGATAGTTGGTGTGACTTCTCCTCTTAAAAATGAAAAGTAAAATAGAATCAAATATAATAAATAAAATGGTGTATGTGATTAAAGAATTCGACTTCTAAAAAAATATGGACATAATCTTTCAAGAGTAACAAATATTATGGCTAGAATCATGCAAGTTAGGTACAAATAAGTTGAGACATACAAACTCATTTATTGAGATTTATTAGTTGATTTGAGTCAAATTTGAACCTCATAATACTTGGTTTATTTAGGGATAGAGACTAAAGCAAGTGTTGGATTCAAAACGGGTGTTAAAGAGTATAAATTGATTTATTATACTCCTGAATACGAAACTAAAGATACTGATATTTTGGCAGCATTTCGAGTAACTCCTTAACCTGGAGTTCCGCCTGAAGAAGCAGGGGCCGCGATAGCTGCCGAATCTTTAACTGGTATATGGACAACTGTGTGGACCGATGGGCTTACCAGCCTTGATCATTACAAAAGGCGATGGTTGTGCTCTCTAATTTATCTGTGAAATTCAATTTCAAGATAATATTATATATCAAGATTTTATTTCCTTTTGACTTGATAAAAATTTTAGAAACACATTTAATAAGAATTAGAAAAATCCGATGCTATTTTTCTAGTGTCGTTATTTATTATATGGCCTAAAATTAGTAGGATCTAAATATTTTGATTTATTGTGTTTTTTCAAATATGATTGTACCTTTTTTTTTTTTAAATTTACTCATTCCGTCCCACTAAAGCACAACACACTTTCATATTTGAAAAAACAAATTATATGCGAAACAATTTTTTTATCTCTCATCATTAATTCATCAAATAACTTTTTCTTCCATATTATTAATTTTTTTTTTCATTATTACTACATTCAAGAATTTATTCTCTCTCTATTTAAATAATTCAACTAAAAGCTCATAAAATTATGTGTCATCCACAAAGTGTGACATCTTTACCAGGACGAATAGAGTAATTTTTTTCTAAAAATTCAATTTTCCTATAATATAATAAATACAATTTATTCAATAAGTTTAATTGGTTAATAGAAGTGGATTTTTTGTTATGATAAATTGGTGTACTATTTTGTGGGCCCACATGTATTAATAGACAAGGCCCAATATGTAATATCGGTTTTTCCTTCTTCGACACATAATACTTTCATAAATTGAAGCAGAAAATGCAGAAATATCAAACAAACTTTGCTGGAAGATTTCAAGCCACAATCTCATTATAATCACGTTTCATACCTTATCCGCAGAAATCAATCACATTATTTATTACTTTTGTATGCTATTATCATTTCTTATCAATTTTGTATAATACATTTGGATGAAATTGGATTAGTGCTAAAACGAACTGTCCGCCATGGAAGCTCTAAAAGCTTCATCGTTCCCCTCATTTCACCGCCAACCCATCTCAACGCGAAATCCCAGAAACACTGTCGAAAAACCCATTTTGAATACCCCATCATTTCGCCGAGTCTCGCCACTAATTCTCCCCTGCCAGAAATCAAATTTTAAAACTTTCACCGCGATTTCTCCGACCGCCCCTTCGACGGAGGAATCTGCGCCGCCCGATGACGAGGTTGAGTCGGAGAAGAGAGAGGAGAAATTCAACTGGTACGAGCAGTGGTATCCGGTGTGGCCGGTGTGTGATCTGGATAAGAGAAGGCCGCATGCGAAGAAAGTGATAGGCATTGATTTGGTGGTGTGGTGGGATAGGAATGAGAATGCATGGAAGGTGTTTGAAGATAGTTGCCCTCATCGATTGGCGCCGTTGTCGGAAGGGAGGATCGATCAGTGGGGAAGGCTGCAGTGTGTTTACCATGGGTGGTGCTTCGGCGGCGCCGGTGACTGCAAATTCATCCCTCAAGCGCCGCGCGACGGCCCTCCGGTGAGTTTAGTGATCTCTTATGTCACATGTTAAAGCTGCTAAGTGTAGTGATCGTTGTTGCTGTTTTTGGTGAGGGATAATTGAAAATAGACTAATTTTGGACTTTTTCTGGAATTACAAATGCTTTTTTTCGAGCTTAGAAATATACGAATTTAAGAGTTGTCTGATTTTGCACAAAAAATTGAATATCCCCAAAATTGTCAAAAGTTGTCTGATTTTGCACAATCGTCAAAAATTGAATATACATATATTTATACACTTATTTATATTTATGTTAGGTGGAATCAAAAGATTGTCGTTTTGGTTGCCACGTCAAATTCTGGGAAAATTCAATTTTGTATGCAAAAAAATGTTGTGCAGTTCAAGAAAAGGTCCAAAGTTCGTTTATTTACATGCAGTTATCCCTTTTGTTAATGTTTGATGTTATAGTTTTGGTTGATGCATGAGTTGAATCTTGGAGCAAATAGTGTTATTTTATGAATAGTGATAGTATATTCATGGGAACTTTCATAGATGATGTGATAAAGCTTAGAGTTAGAGAAGTGAATCTTGAAGAAGCTGTTGTACTTTAACATTACATATTGAAAGGCTGAAACTGCTACTGAATTAAGTTAATTATTTAGAATACTGTTTTTGGATTCTTCTAAATGATATCATGTGGTTTCTCTCCAAATGATCATTTTGCACTAGGAGAAGTATCTTGCAATTATGAAGCTCTATTACTTCTGAATTGCAAGTGTTCTTGATTTGTGTGTGCCCATTGTTACTTAAGGTAGTGCTTCATATTTCAAGATTTTGAAGGGGCTTCCATGAATTTCGCAGGTTCACACTTCCAATAAGGCGTGTGTAGCCGTTTATCCTAGTTGCGTGCAAAATGGCATTCTTTGGTTCTGGCCAAATTCAGATCCGCAGTATAAGGACATACATTCAACGAAAAAGCCACATTATATCCCAGAACTTGACGACCCATCATATACCAATACGATGATAGCAAGGGACATAGGTTATGGGTAATGCTAATAATACTCTTTTCCACTTATGTCAAATCTTTCACGATACTCTATATCAGCTTCTGATTATCACGCACATCACTTTGTTATCAGCAGGAACTAAATATTTCTTCAATGAATACAACTTAATTCTATTATACCTCTTGTCCCATCCCATAGCTACACCAAAAACAAGATTTCACTTTTATGTCGATTTTACTCCTAATTCTAGTCTTGACATGACTTGATTGAAGCTTAACCACTACCTTCACAATCTATCCAGATTAATAGTTTTGGGATGTAGAACTAAATTGTTATACATCAAAACTTCAAATTGAATAAGTGCTTGTGTTGAGGTTAATGCTATATTGAATTTTCAGGTATGAAATCCTGATTGAAAATCTTATGGACCCTGCTCATGTTCCATATGCACATTATGGCATAATGAGAACAGGAAAAGTGCCCGAGAGATAAGTAATTCTATGCATAACTTCGTCTTACATTATTTTGTGTTTCTGAGGCTGACGGAGAATATCCTGCACTTTGAAGGCTGACAGAGAAGGAGGCAGACCACTCGAAATAAGTGTTCAGAAAGTGGATGTAAATGGATACACATCAAAACAAATGTTCGGAGAGAACTACTTCATAGCGCCTTGCCTATACTACGGCCATTTCTCCCCAGGTGGAGGTCAAGACACGAACAAGACGCCATCAGATGGAAAAAAAGATGTAGGTAGTTGACATATGATGTGGTACTTGTATATGTAGTTCGTCTACAATATTCAAGCATCATGTGTTTTCTTGCATGCAGGTGGTATTACCCCCCGTTCCCCCCAAGAAAAAAGCTATGCTCATTTTCTACTGCATTCCGGTTAGTCCGGGTTATAGCAGGCTGATCTTCGCATCACCTAGGAACTTTGCTGTCTGGATGGAGCGAATCATTCCACGTTGGATGTTTCACATTGGACAGAACTTGATTCTTGATTCAGATCTCTATCTTCTTCATGTGGAGGTGACTTAACCTTATTCTTTTCTTTTACAAATTAGATTTGCTTAGTTGATCTTGCTAGTTGTGTTTCGAATCGTGATAAGAAATTTGTCAATTTTTTTAATTTTTTGAAAAGCACTATATTACATATAGAATGATTATGATATCTAGAGGCATTTCATAGATAATTCTTGATGCCAAGATGCTATATTTGAGAAAGATGTATCTATGATGCATTAGGAAAGAAAGCTGAAAGATGTTGGGGCTCTCAATTGGCAAAAAGCTTGCTACGTTCCGACCAAGGCCGACGCTCTCATCGTAGCATTCAGAAGGTGGCTAAACAAGTACGGCGGCACACAAGTCGATTGGAGAAATAAATACACTGGAGAGCTTCCACCCACTCCTCCACGAGAGCAGCTCTTTGACAGGTAACTAATACTCCATCCGTCCCATTATAAGTGGCTCGTTACTTTTGAGCACGTAAACTTAAGAAAATTGTGTTTTGTGTATAACGAAATAAAGTCCACTAAATATGAGTTACTTTTTGCGTGTAAAAAGCTTCCTTTTTTCAAACGGGCCACTTTTAGCGGGACAGACCAAAAAGAGTTTACTATAACTAAATAGAAATGATTGTTGCTTCACTTTGTGGATGGCCTCAGGTACTGGACTCACACGGTGAGCTGCAGCAGCTGCAGCGTCGCGTATAAACGTCTCAACGCGCTAGAGATCGCCCTTCAAGTTATCTCGATCGCTTCGATTGCAGCCGTAGCTGCAGCCAAACAGGGTGCAATCTCCATTGCTGCAAGGTATTCTGTGGCTTCAATGGCTGTGTTGTGCTTTGTGGCTTCAAGATGGCTGTCACATTTCATCTACAAAACTTTCCGATACCATGATTATGATCATGCCTTCCGCTAAGGGTCTTTTCTTTGGGCTTGTATAAACGGGCCGGGCCCGTGAAGATTTGGTTATAATGGGCTTTCATTACATACTTTTTCTACTCCAACTTTGGGCCATTTTCCCAATAACAAATATACAAGTAGGGATTGCAAGTTTTTCCCACCTAAAAAGGATAAAAAAAACTTTTGCATATAGTGACTATGATGAGTCCATATCCTTTTGCTAATAATTTCAGAAAATTCTATTTTTTTAAAATTTGGTTTATGCATTTTCCTATTTAATAATATGTATATTTATGTATGGTTATATGTATTTTTTGTATTTAACAACATTAAAAATACGTTTATATGATTTTTATCATTAAAAATATATTTAAAACTTCAAAAAACACTCGAAAATCTCGACCATCAGATAAACAAAATCAACGGATGAAATTGCGTACTACTACTCCCTTCGTCCCATTCGAAGTGTCTCACTTTTCTTTTTGAATTATCTCATTTCTAGTGTCTCATTTCATTTTAGTAAATAATAAAAAAAATTAATTGTGTAATCAGTTGTGTAATTATTTTTCACGTTTCTCTCTTTCTAAAAACACAGACCATTTTTTTCTTAATACTCATGCGTAAAATAACTGAGACGCTTCAACTGCAACTAATGAAATACATACTATCTAAAATTTGAATATTATATAATCCATTTTTTTCTATATATACGCACTCAAAAAGATTAATATTCCAAAAAATAAATTATTTGCCCAAAAAAGGTATAAAATAAAAGGAATAACTTTATAGTCATGCTTTGTACACCACCATATCACATAATACACGTTGATTGAATTATTGCAATTTGAATACATTATGATGGGAAATGTTGTCAGCATGCACAACGAAACTTTAGTCACAGAATATTAAACTTTCCACTATTTAATCAATAATAGACACTATAAAGTAGTGGTGAGCAAAATACACAAAATCCGAATATCCGAATCGAACCAAATCGATTTTTTTCGGATTTCGGTTCGGTTCGGTTTTGATTTTTCACAAATTTCGGTTTTTCGGATCGGTCTGGTTCGGTTCGGACATACTATAAACCGAAAAAACCCGAAAAACCGAATTTATATTTAATATTTTATATATATATATATATATATATATATATATATTAATAATATAATAATAACTAAATATATGAAT
>JAYDZE010546156.1:0-14020 GCA_034509125.1 Monilaria moniliformis | reverse complement strand
ACATTTATTGGTCAAGTCTCTGTTTTATCACTCATTGCCCTTTTTGGGGCTGCCACCACTGCTATGGTACCTTCACATCTACTTCACTGAAAGCATACGCAGCCAGCAAAGTATGTGATTCTCTAACTATGATTCTGCTCCGAATTTATCTGCAGATAACCACGGCAAGAAAGGCTGTGACGTTGCTGCTGTCATACCTGATCTTCACCAAGCCGCTGACTGAACAGCACGGCTCGGGGCTGATCCTAATCGCCATGGGCATCGTGCTGAAGCTCGTCCTCGACAGTAAACCCGTGGCTCGTGTTGCTCGACCAGATTCCGCTGCCGCCGCCACGCAGGGGAGATTCAACAGGCTGAAGGAAAGTAGAGAAGATGGAAAGGAAGAAGATGAAGAGAAAAGGCCACTGGTTTAGGATTCAAGAATTGGATTTTCATTTACTTGTGTTTTTAGGCTTGGCTTTGGCAATGGCTGGTAGCAAGTATCAGAGATGTGCAAAGTTTATTTCTTGCCAATTTTTGGTTTTTTTATTTAAATTAAATCATAAATGTGTAGAATGTAAAATTCAGAAGGAAAATATTAAATAAATATATTGTGACATAATTGAGGCTCATACTACAATTTCCTTTTTTGCATTATGTTGTAATTAGGGTTAATTGTTGTAAACAACTCAACGATTGCTTGGATTTACAACTTTTACACGATTTTTAGAATATTGCAGTTATAATATTTTTATTTATTTATTCTGTAACTATTCCTATTTTCAATTTACAAGTGAAGCAACATGAATTGCAAATAGTAAACGTTGAGTTATTTCTCGATCAATTTTTTTTTTAAAAATTATATGCTTATATATATATATATATTAATTAAAGCACAACACGTAGGTAGGCGGAACAATTATTGTATTGTCGGACTAGGTTGCAGGTCTTTCTGATTAATTCATTAGGATATTTCTTTTAATAATTTTGTATTTATAACAAAATAGTACACCAACAAATGAGTAGGGGTGATTTAGTGTGCTGTATTTCTTTTAATTTTGCACCTTTAGTAATATAATATATGTAACTTTAATTTAATCATTTTTCTTTGATTTTCTGTCAGCTGGACAATATTTGTTGTTGAATCTGCTCGTAAATTTTGCCTCATTCTTATTTAAATTTGCAATTCACCTATGTCTTTAAACGGACGCCCCTAATTTTGGTGCCTTACGTCCATTTTTAGAAATTGAACTTTCAGATCGCGAAATTGTGAATAGACGAAGTGGCAAAATAAATTGTTGTTGTTTGAGTTACTAAGAGAGCGAAAGAGAGGAAAAAAAGAATTGATACATAATATATATAAATAAAAAATAAAAAAATTATTTAATTAAAAATTAATGTCAAATTTTGGTTAATTTTTTTATTTTACCAGACAAAAGATGTAGAATTATAATATAATTCTATATCAATTATTTTAAAGAATTTGAAATTGAATTAAAATATTATAATTTCAAATTTAATTTCATAAAATTATAACTACAACATGATTTCTAATTTATTATACCAAACACGCCCTAAATATTTTATTTTATGAGGGGGGTCAAAATAATTTAATATTATCCCACAAAATATCTAAATAAATCGAACACATGATAATTATATTTACGAAATAGAGAAATAGAAAACACGTTCTTTTTTCTTCTCTGCTTCGGCCGGTCACCCGCACTCGTTTAAAACCCTATATTTTTTCAGACCTGGAGACCGTTACAGCTGAACGAAGCGTTCTTCACAAAATTAACTAAATAATTAAACAAATTCAGCAATCATGAGAGGGACGAAGCGCGCATCGATGTCCGAATCCGCTGAACCTGTAAGTTTGTGTGTATCTATGTTCTTCTTCTGCTACTTTTTTTTGGTAATTTAATTGAGCTTGTTTTGTTGTAATTATTGTAATGTATGGATGCTGTGCAGTCGCAGAGCAAGAGAGTAACAATGGGGTCGCCGTTCGATGCGCTCAAGGCGGATCAATCGAGCCCGCAGCTGCCGTTGGATGCGAAGAGGGCTGAATCATCAAAACAGCATGTGAGAGCTCTCAACACCCAGTTTGCAAGGTCCTTAATTTTATTGTTAAGCTTTTACCTTTGTTTTTTCGATTGGTTACTATTTCATATTTTTTGTGATTTTTTTGTTATTCTGCTAGTCCAAAACAATACGTGTATTGAATTAAGTATCTGTTATGTTGCTGGAGTTAACTACTCAGCTTGCAGGTCAAACTAACCAACCGTTTCTGTTAGTTTGTTATGAGATGGTTTAATTTGCAAGACTGAAGATTGGATTAGATGAGAGGAAATTGTTCGTGCAGGGTGGCAGTGTAAATGCGAAAGTATATACTAGTAGACTGAGTTCATTCTATATTTGTAGAATTTTTATGCTTGAAAACGCTGAACAAAGTATAATTCCCTTGTTTGGAACTGAAAATCTATAGCAGCAGCACTGCATTCTGCAGTCTAGACAATTTCGACAAACGTTAGACATTTTGTTGTTCATACTTTTTTCATGCTATGAAATCAATTTTCTGGACAGTGTTATGTTACTTGTATCCATAACTTAAATTGGTAGTTTGTTCATCTCCGTAATGTTCTGGATATATAAGCTGCTGGGATGTTTGTCTCCATGTTTTTCTTTATATTGAATGGTCTGAAGTGTGCATGCTAATATTCATATGTCTTTCTCTGGCTAGTTGGGTACAAGCTCAGCTACAAAACCACCCAGATGAGCTTTGGGAAGATGGAGTTCAGGACTACTTAAATCATGCTAAAAGTATCATGGTAATTGGTTAGAAACTCCTTACCTTGTTAGGTCTTATTACATAAGTCTTGCACCATTTACTCACATATCTCTCGTCATGGTGAAAGCAGAGTACGATTCCTATAAATTGTTAGTACTGTTTGTCTATCCTTTAGATTTTATGGGAATATTCACGAGATGTAGATCTGAGATGTTTGAGTGAACTTTTAGCGCCTAGGACAAGAACGGAGATTCTTCTGGTCATCAAGTTTCAATGCTACTACGCATTTAAATTTTACAATATGTGTTGAACCTACGCATAGTGCCTAGGTATATGTAATTTGAGTTGGCATTGGAGATTACACATCAGAAGTAATAATACAAGAGGTTACTGAACATTACCTGAAGGTTTAACCAATGGAATGTGTCTCTTGCATCTTAAAAATAGATTTCCTATACACTCTCAAGTAGCTACTTGATCAAGTTGTAACTTGATTATTGTTTACTGGAATATCCACTTTTTTCGTTGTTCAAATTTTACCAAATTATTAATGGCATTTTATGCATTCAACTAGGAAAGCATACCGAGAATATTCCCTCCAGGGATGGCTTATCGGTTAATTCGTCGTGTGTACTGACATATTAAGAGGATAATCCAAGATTAAATTGACCTAGCAGCCCGAACTTAAAATTCTTTTTGGATACTACCTTTTGCATTGATGCAAGCATATTTCTGTTCTTGATATATAGTTACTAACAAAGAGAAGTTTTGGATGCTGAGACAGTGAGACTTTAGGTTGACAAATAAGATTTTATATAGGCATTGTTTGTGTTTTTTAATCTTTTAGCTTCAATTGCAGGACAAATTTACTGATGTTGTTAACTGGCTGAAAGAAAATGCTGCAAAAGGAGAGAGTCCAGGCGAGCTTCGGTCTAATGATGCTCAAATGAAACTCACATCAGATGTTGACAAGAGCAGTCATAAGTTAGTTTTGGATAAACCGGGATTCCCTTCATATTCTGCAGCTTTGACACCAAGTTCTGGAAGTTGGAATTTTGGAAATGACGCTCAATCTAAACCTGCATCTGAAATTGATAAAAATAGTCAAAGCATAGTTTGGGGCAAACCTGGGATTCCTGAATCTTCTGTAGCTGCAACACCAAGCCTTGGAAATTGGCCTCCTGGAAATGTCTTTATTAACAATTCCCCTTTTACGTTTGGAGGTATTCATATTTGTGATATTTATGCAGTTCTCTTACTCAAATTGCTCTTTTTTGCTGCAATCAAATGTCTCTATATTAGGTGCTTTTTTTTTGTCACATACATTATTTAGTTCTTTCTTTCTTCACATATTTGTGTTGAAGTACTTTGTTCCATGATAACTTGTGAAATGAAATGGAAAAGCGTCAGTTTTTTGTGGATCAACTATTTTAAGCAAGCTGTAGCATGCCCTAAGTGAAAATAATAGTTTAAATAGATATATGCATAAAAAAAGAATGTACCAAATGGTAAATTAAAATAACTATTGAACCTTTATTGGCTGAAGGCAATAACATCTCACACAAAAAACAGTTTTAAGTTAAGGAGATTTTTCTGTGCATCATAAGATCTCATGTAAAAAACAGTTAAAATAAATATTTTTTCTAAATCTTTTGACCAGCTCAGCATGATTTATAAATCAACCTGAAGATATGGTTGCCAGCCGACTCTTTCAGGAACGGGTAATCTTGATTGAACCATCTGTTTTAAATGTCATTTTGGAGGCTTTGGATGTATTTGTTTGATAATAACTAGAAAATTAATGTTTCCTCTCATGATAAAATATGCATTGTGCAGAAAGTGTTCATCTCTTCAACAATAATTATATAATCTGTCTTTCTATCATCTAATTCCATTATGACTCATTAATGTAACACCTTTTGTCCAATCAGTAAACATTTTTCTTCCAATTTTATTTGTTTATAAGTGAAATGCTCTCAATGAGAACTCAGAAGTCATAGCTAGATTCCTGTGCTGTTCTTTATGCTAGTAAAGTTCTACTCTTCAGTCCTCTGCATCCTCCTTCCAATTGATTATTCATAGTCCAATTAACTCATATGAGTGAAATCTGATTTTGGTTCCGTGTCTTCCAGGTAATCAGTTCTTGATCACTGGAAATTCAAATGCAGTTCCATTTGGTAATCCAACTTCCAGCGAGGCTGATGGGGGTAAGAGGTGACTTTTTATTATTAAGTGGTTCCCAATAAGATTATTAACATCTATAATCTCACCTATTGCTTCTTATATGCTTGCACATTGTGATGACTCATCACATGTAATAAGTTGGACATGTATCGAGATATGATATAATTTTTCTTGCTATTGTTATTTCACATGCTTTTCTTTTCCTTTTACCCCTTCTATGTTTCTTCTCATCTCTCCAGTTGAATTAATGATTGGCGAGAGCCCAGGCCCTCCATCTTTCTGATAAGGGCCAGCCATCCTGCATTTAACGCATAGGCTTCAACACTGGATGGGTTGATACTCACAACACTTGCTAAACTCCATAATTTATAACTAATACTACATTATCTAATTCCACATCCTCATATTTTTGGGTAGATAAACTTTTTTATTGGTTTCATTTGCTTTATTGACATCAATGTTGTTAAATGGTGGTTATGGCCGATGGATGTGGCAATTTTTGAGGTTTCTGCCACCACCATCACTACCCTGTGGCATGGCAGTTTTGATGTGGTGGCTTGTGGTGGCCGCCCTGGTCATGGCAGTTATGGCGGGTTTAGTGGATATGGCGCTGCCAGTCCAATAGGAAAAGAAATATAATATCTGGGCCAACCAACCCGTTGACCCAACCCGATCCGACCCATTGAAAACTTGGGATTTACTTTGTAAGCTCCCTCCCTCCCTCCCTCTCTCTCCCCCTCCCTCCCTCCCTCCCTCTCTCTCTCTCCCTCCCTCTCTCCCTCTCTCCCTCTCTCTCCTCCCCTTGTTCACTTTTTGCCACTTCTCTCTCCATTAGTCATCCATGCACATCGGTGACGCACACCCCGGTGATGTGACTGGAAATCTCAGGCAAGCTCTGGCAATAGCAGGGCTTATTTATATTATTTTTCGCACGTTTTTTTCTTTTTAACAGTTGCGTACAATATGAGTTTTTTGTTCTGCAAATTTTGTGGCATTTCATGTTTTCTTCTAATGAGTTATGCTTTAGGCAAAATAAAGTTAATTTTTTTTGTTATATTTAGATATATAAATCAAGTTATATTCTGTTGGGGTTGATGAGGAGGATTAGACATTTCATTAGGCATAATTATCTAATTATATGTTATGGTTTATGACTTTGTGGCTCAATTTGTGTTAAAACTTTAGAATTTAGTTTATTACTTTTATCATAACCCGCCATCCGCCATTAGCAACATTGATTGACATAACAGCCACAAATTCTCTTTCCTCAATCATAGAATAATGGCTATAATATTCTTGCTATTTTTTTTTTGAGATGTTTGAAATAAGGTTGGCTTAAGTGATTTACTTTGTTTCCTTGTGTGGTCTCATGAAATGCAGAAGAGGATGTTGAACAGCCTGGCAGTCCATCTGTAAAGAAAGGCCATCAGGAAGGAATTATTGTCGTTCATGAAGTAAAATGCAAACTTTATGTAAAGGTAAGCATGTGATAGAATAACATCATGTTGGAGAGAGATCATAGAGGAAAGAACCCAATCTTGGTCAACAGAAAGGAGTTTGCTGTCATTAATACTGTTTACAGTCACAACACTTCTAATGAAGTATACATGCATGCTAATAGGTTTCATATGTTTTAGGAAATATGCCTTTTGTTTTTTGTTTTTTTTTTGTTTTTTTTTAATTTATTCCCCACCATCTTCTGACTTACCAAGAGGGGTTCCTTAGGAACAAAATTCTAAAGTTAGTTCCATGAGTTGTAATAACTGAAGCGGTGATTTCTTAATGTTTAATTTCATTTGCCTTACTTGATGAAACATCGATATTGCTTTTTAAAAAAAAAAAATCCTATTGAAGGTATCTGGGCACTTTGGTTACTAATATGAAAATCAAATTTGTGAAACTTACTCCGTAGTGCAGTGACTAGTTGTTTGTTCACTATCCCATCCTATAAGATAGCGTTAACATATTTTAGCTCTTATATGCCCTTATGTGCTATTGCAATTTCATGAATCTGTCATACAATATGAACAAATTATGCTTATTTACTGCAGCTGTATCTGATCGCAACAAGATGCTATTAATAAAACAACTAAAGCTGTAGAAACGTCTTATCTTATTTTCCTTTTCTGGTTTCAGAAAATCTAAAATGGAGAATCCTTTAGTGCTTGTAGCATCACCACTACATATCATTACATTCTTGATGAAGTAAAAAGCTTTTGTTTTACCTAAAGAGTCTTGATTTTCTGGAATATACTTTGTTTTTTACAAGATTATGATTGATTTCTTCAGAGAATTTATGCTTCTTCATGCACTCATGTGCATGTTTTCTTTGTTACCAGTCAAGTGATCCAGAAGACAAAGATGCCTGGAAAGATAAAGGCGTGGGTCAACTTAATATCAAATGCAAGGAAGGCATTAGTAAGGGCACCAAGGAATCTAAACCGGTCATTGTTATTCGTAATGATGTAGGTTCCTTATGATATACTGATAATCCCTCACTTTACATGTTACTTTAATTCTCATAATATGCATTTTGTACTCCTTTTTGTTTCTCCACATATCACTTGATATTTTATGCTTGATTTAACTGGAAATGATTTCATTTATTTTGTTACTTTCATGTTTTATGTCTGTGATACTTAGAGAAAAGGAGATGAAGATGTACTGCTGTACTCTATTGTGAGAATGTCTGCAGAGTTTGGAGCCCTGACAAATTTCATATTTCTTGGAACATTAACAGTTTTTTCAATTAAGATTTGTATTAAGTCAAATTTAGGAGGTAGTTGGTCTGGATACTTATGTTCTTGGTTGAAGTATGTATGCGCTGATACACTGCTGACTGACTCAATTGAAGAATCAGTCGACATGATGACAAAGTACCAAACTCGAGACTTTGTAATTTTTGTTTAATCATTCTGCTCACAGCCTCCAATTATTGCAGGTGGGAAAACTGCTGCTAAATGCTTCATTATACCCGGGCATCAAAACAAGCAAGCAAAAAAATTCAGTAGTAGCAATATTTCATACTTCGGTAATGCAATGCAGTTTTGTTATTACCTTTATTATTCTCTCTCTTTCTTTAAGTTGTGTTTTTAAAATAAAATTTGGATCTTTCTGATATATTCCTTCTGTTTATTCTAGCCTTTTAGTTTCTAAGAAAACAAAAATTGGTATGCGCCGCTTATAGCAAATGTATAGATATTTATGGATAAAACAAAAACATCTATAAGTAGTAATAGCATATCTTCCCACCTATATTCACTTTCTGTTATTCTGTATATAGAAAATAATATTATTATACTACATTGATCAACTATTAATATTTTACCCAACAAGCTATGGACACTTCTCAAGAAAAAAGAAGTAGAGCTTGTTTATGCATCATAGTGGTTATCACTAGTATTTTGGTCGTACCAGGTAACTAGAATTATTGGTCAGAGCGGGTCAATATGATCTTGGCCAATACTGACATGAACTTGGTCCATAATGATCCGGGTCGGTTAAATGTTCCAGGCAAATAATAATTGTAATTGTGATCTTTAGTGCAGATTATTGTTTTTTATTATAAAAAGAACTTATTGTCATTTGAGGAGGCAGAAAGTTTAGCTTAAATCATCTATACTTTAGGTTATACATTCTTGTTAGTCTAAAAAGGCAAGTGTTGGCTTAGCTCATATAGTGTTAGCCAAGCTCAATCGTTTAGCCGCCTGTCCTCAAAAAAAAAAGAAAAAAAAAAAGAGATGCATCTTCTGAAACTATGTTTCTACACCAAGAAATGTTTACAACCATAAATGTGTTGATGAATACGTCAGATCTCATTAACAATGCAATCTTATCATCTATAAATCTTTGCTGCTGTATCTACAAAAGAATAAGTTGATTAATTTCCCCTTTTTCCTGAAGGCTGATGGTGATAACAATGATGCTGTCGTTGCTCGGACCTTTCTGATGAGAACCAAGACAGAGGAGGACAGGGATAAACTTGCAGCTGCAATTCAGGAATATGCTCCTGCAGGCTGAGATTTGGAGAAACGCCAAGAAACATTGTGTTGTACATCTAGCTGAAGATCACCATACTGCATAAATGTGGTTCTACCGGTGATGGTCCGTATTTAAAAGATGTTTAGGAGCTCTAAATTAAAACTTGAGGAGTCCCCAAAATGCAGAATGCCGTAAACACCATACAGATGATCGACTTGCACTCTGGTTAGCATCGTAAGTGCTAATTCTCGATGATGCTGTCGAGTTATACATCCAAACCTAAAGACTTTTAAAGGGCATAGACTTTTAGTCAGGGATAAATCTATATTGCCATTCTAGCTACATTGTTTGCTTAATCGTTGAATCTGGGATTGTTTATCATGTATGAGTACGACTCTTTTGTAATGAGAATGTGCCAATTGGTAATTATGCATACAAACTTGCTTCAAGTTTTTGTTGTGCTAGTTTTCTGCTTAGTTTCTACTTTCTGGTGCGTCTACGAGTTCAAGCGCGTCGACCATTCTAATGGATTATGGACTGTTTCAGGTGTGAAGAGAAGATGTACTGGAGAAGTTTGGCTCTTGGCTTTATTCTATGCTTTTAATCACTTTATTGTTTTGAAAAGATTTGCGTTGCATTTTATGACTATTATTTTGGGTATTTCTTATTCAGAGACATCATATATCTGGACTTGGTATGTTAGAACCTTACGTATAATATGATGAAATACCATCTCTTATAATATCATGCGTTTGTAGTCCAACGGTTAGGATAATTGCCTTCCAAGCAATAGACCCGGGTTCGACTCCCGGCAAACGCATTTTTTGATACATTGATATGGTGTGTTCTTTTTTATTGCACATTCATTTTTAATGTAGTCGGGAGTAATTTCTTCTATACTAACAAAACTACTATTGAATCTTTTCTCGAATAGAGATGATTTTTGGGTGTATGGGTTTTAAAATATGAGTAAACTTTTACAGATAAGAACAATAGTGTACGCTGAATTCACTCGATCTAAGGTTTGGATTTGCAATGAGAATGACTTTAATCTTTTCTCGAATAGAGATGATTTTTGGGTGTATAGGTTTTTAAATATGAGTGAACTTTTACAGATAAAAACAATAGTGTATGCTAAGTTCACTCGATCTAAGGTTTGAATTTGCAATGATTGAAACACTTGGAAATCTGCAGCTTGTTTAAAACAACTTTTTACAACTGCTCCTTCACATTTTTCCTTTAGTGCCCAACTTTAACTAGATTTTAAAATTAATTAGAGGCCCAAGATTTTGTCTCCCTCATATCTTCTCTCACTCCTCTCTCTCTCTCTCAAACCTCACTTCACTCTCTTCTCTCTCGATTTCTGTAGTTCTAAATTTCAAGCATTTGTAAAAAGACCTAATATTGTTATTCTATTAAGATGTGTTAGTGCATCTGTGCATGTGTGTAGATGTTGTTTAGTTTGAATTCTGGGCTAGTATAAAATAGGATTTATAAATTTACAGTCTTGAATTCGAATTTGAAAAACAATAGAATTTTCAATTTTTTGAATTCATACAATTTCTCAGCAAATTCATACATGCTACATAACGACGAATTCATGCAACGAGTTGATAAATCTATTGTAGATTTTCATAATTATACAACGAAGTGATGAATATATCGTAAATTTGTACGATCTAAGGAGTGTAAATGCTTTAGGCTTTATATTCTTACAGCTATCGCCATATATATATATATAAAATCCGCGGTCCCGCCGTTCCACCATAACCCAAATCCTAAACCCCCAATCTCTCTTTCACCTGTTGCTTTACCTTGTGCATTCCAAAAATCAGTAAAACCCTACTCTGATTCGACTTCAATTTCTGAGTGAGAAACAGAAATGCCTCGCGAAATAATCACGCTGCAGGTGGGCCAATGCGGCAACCAGATCGGAATGGAGTTCTGGAAGCAGCTCTGCCTCGAGCACGGCATCAGCAAAGACGGCATTCTCGAAGATTTTGCTACTCAGGTTTGTAATCCCTGCTTTTCTGTTTGTACCTCGCTTTGCTTTCGCATAAATGCCGACTTTTTTTCTCTTGGGGTCTGAGTTTTGGGAGTGGTATGTTGTTAATACTTGTTTTGTTGGGTGTTTTGACTGTGTGGGGAGTTTTCTTTTTGTGTACTTCGTGTCACTAGTCTAAATGTACAAGATCGTTAATCGCCACACTTAATCCTACTGCGGTGTTACTGTTTTGAGCCAAAATTGTTTTTCCCCCTTTATACTACTAAAATTTGAGCAAGACTATGAAATCACATAGATATTGTACATGTAGTCCACGATATATTTGGCTATGGCTGATGGCTATAGCTCATGCATTCACTTACTTCTTGGAAAGTGATGCGTGAACATGCCAAGGAAGATAGGTGACTGTTTAATTTATCTCAGTTCCAAGTGCTTGAGATTGTCTAATGTAGTTTTTTTGGGTAATGTATTCACTAAATTATCTGCATGATGAATGTTCTTGGTACAGGGAGGTGACCGTAAGGATGTGTTTTTCTATCAAGCAGATGACCAGCATTATATACCACGTGCGTTGCTTATGGATTTGGAGCCTAGAGTGATTAATGGCATACAAAATGGTGAATACAGGAATCTCTACAATCATGAAAATGTATTTATTGCTGATCATGGAGGAGGTGCTGGGAATAACTGGGCAAGTGGATACCATCAGGTATGGCTGCTTCTTTTATGAAAGTAGTCGGGTTGCCCTGTTTTTTATTCTTCTTTTCTTGTTATCAAAACTAAATACTCAATCATTACATCTTGCCTATAGGCGACCACAGTTTAACTTATTCTGCTTACATGCAATGCATTGGCCCACTGCATTTATATCATCTTTACAAAAATAAAAAAAAATTAATTGGCCAAAAGGGATATTATATACTTTGATGAATTCCTATCTTTTTGTTCCTGCAACTTTTGATCCTTTTGATCAGGGCAAGCAATATGAGGAGGATTTGATGGACATGATTGATAGAGAGGCAGATGGCAGCGACAGTCTTGAAGGTTTTGTGCTATGCCATTCAATTGCTGGTGGAACAGGCTCGGGTAACTTTATTATGAAATTACTGCTGGCATTCAATTGGTATAGATTCATAGACTTGTGGGCATGGTCACTGGATAGTATTTTATGCTTAATACAAGGCTATTGATGAATTACTTTGATTTCCTTTTCATTGGATGGCCCTGACTACTATTGTGTAGGACTTAGTTTTGTCGTCATCATAATGTAGTGAGCAAATAAGTCTGTCAATGTAGTTGCTAGGCCCTGCTGGTAATTGTATGCTCCTACTAAAGTGATTTGCTCTGATGCAGGGATGGGTTCTTATCTCTTGGAGACGTTGAATGATAGATACAGCAAAAAACTTGTACAAACTTACAGTGTATTTCCGAACCAAAACGAGACTAGTGATGTGGTGGTACAGCCATACAATTCCCTTTTAACGCTCAAGCGTTTGACCTTGAATGCTGATTGTGTGGTTGTTCTTGACAACACTGCACTTAATAGGATTGCTGTAGAGCGGCTTCACATCACAACTCCCACTTTTGCTCAAACAAATTCTCTAGTTTCCACTGTCATGTCGGCAAGCACTACAACATTACGGTATCCAGGATATATGAATAATGACTTGGTTGGCCTCCTTGCTTCTTTGATCCCTACACCTCGGTGCCACTTTTTAATGACAGGATATACACCTCTTACTGTGGAGCGCCAGGTTAGATATCACTAATAGATATTTACCTAGTTGATTGTCTTTTTTGTTGTTTGTAATAATTTTTAACCATTACTCAATAATGGTTGTGTTTTTATTAGAAAGCATTATTTGTAGTTTTCTGATAATGTCAAGGTGGTATATGAGTTCTTGAAGATAATCTATTATATATACATAACTGTTCTGCTGATTTTTGACATTCATGAGATCTTAATAATACAGTATATTCAGTGTCTGGTGAATGTAATTTGAGATGGATCTCCACACGATTCTTCATCTGTAACTTTATTTTAGTGACTAATTCTCTATTAATTCCCCATCCATTTTTTCATTAATGTCTAATTGATACATATTTATGCAGTATTAATTACAATATGTGTGAAAACTTTTATTGCACTGCGACCTTAGTTGCAACTATCATCTACTGGTTATTGTGTTAAGGCTTTTAAAGCTCATGTAGGAAAACTATTTTACAAAAAACAAACATTTTCTTCCCCCCCCCCCCCAACCACCCCCCCACCCCCCCCTTCATTTTGTGTTTTTTTTTTGGGTGATTTGACTGCCAATGGGGTAATATTCTTTTTGTTGAAAAAGTGTGATGCATATTTCTAGAATGGCTTCACCTCTTTGACATCATGGGCTGAATAATAACTCCTATAGGCTATAGCACATTCTTAAGCTCCATTAGTGCTGAGAACTCTAGTTTTTTTTATTGTTTCTGGATCATAGTTTGAATTTTTGCCCTAAACAAAGTTATGTTTGAGACGTGGAAGCACAGATTATCATTTTTAACAGAAAGAGTTGTACATGTTGGGAATTGAGCTTCTTATGAAGTTTATTAGTATTTGACAACTATTGCTCTAATTGGAAAAATCATTTCAGATTAGCATATTGCTTGCTGCCCTCTAGAAATTACTATTATTCATGTTTTTCTTTTCGTTTTGGATTTTAGTTTTTTGTTCTGAGTATGTAAGAAGACATTTGATATTAACTGAGTAGTACTCAAGTAGTATTTCAGAATATGATTTATTATTTTGTGAATATAAAGCCAGCCTAGTTCTCTGTGTGTATTGCTGCTTAGAGATCAAGTGTAGTTCTTCGAATGTGTAAGTTAGCGATCTAATGCAGATGCTCTTGGCAGGCTAATGTAATTAGGAAAACAACTGTACTTGATGTGATGAGAAGACTTCTTCAGGCAAGAGAGAAACCTCTTCATTTTTCTCATTCACTTTTGAAAAATTCTCTCATGGTATAATTGTTTACAGACAAAAAATATCATGGTTTCGTCTTGTGCCCGAACAAAAGAGGCTAGTCAGGCAAAATATATATCAA
>JAYDZE010546145.1:0-14020 GCA_034509125.1 Monilaria moniliformis | reverse complement strand
TATATATATATATATATGTTGATTACAACATATCTATGTACTGATTGTACCATAGCTATATACTAATCGCACTATAACTATATACTAATTAGACTTTTGATATATATTGATTAAGATATCGTCATTTGCTCTACTGCTCGACTATGTGTGATTTAATGCTCGGGTTTACATGTTATGCTTCTCTAACATATATGCTACATATATGTGTTCATTACATCATATCTACGTACTATAGCTATATATTGATTGCATTATAACTATATACTGATTAGACGTTTGATATATATTAATTAAGATATTGTCATGTGCTGATTGTTCTATATGTATATATTGATTATGCTGTATTATTTAAACATGTATTTATTCCAATCTTATCACAATCACACTATTATATAGTTGTGTTCTACATGAAGGCTGGGTTTGTGGCTATACTCAACAATGCCTTGATGTCGAATGACAAAGAAGCCATAGAAGCAAAAGATGGTGAAATAAGTATATAGTTGTTAATGTTTCATTATATTGAACTTGTTTATGCATTATTATATTAGTGGTGTGTGCTCTCTGTATATCTCGAAGAACAAGGTGAAAAGACCATATCAGATAGACTAAAGGCAAGTCCTCTTCGAGTGGTTAGAATGCCATGAAGAACAAATTCAAACTTCAATCATTGTGACATCTTTGCCATGAGGCATATGAAGACATATATGGGGACTTTGAAGGGATGAATCAGTGGATTGAAAGGAAGGGTGTGAATGACTTGCAGTTTTTTAGGGCCAAGTACTGTAGTGCATTGCTGATGGCAGATATGAACCATCAAGCTTATAATACACGGGAATGAGCCAGGAAACAAAAACTTGATGTAGAAAAACTGGTGGTCTAGAGAAATTTTCCATGGACATCGACACCGATTAAACGTCCATCGATAAAGAAAAATTGATTAGTGGTTGTATACATTCATATTATTTAATATATTTATATGTTATACTGCTCGAATATATACGTCATGTTGCTCGTATATATATGCTATGATGCTCGAGTATAAACTCTATACTGCTCGAGAAGATATGATATGCTGCTTGAATATGTTATGCTATGCTGATACAGTTAATATGTTATGATGCTCTAATATGAATGATGTACTGCTCTAATATCTATTCTATATAGCTTGAATATATGTGCTATATTGCTCGACTATATTACAACTCTTCGGCTTGGCTTTGAGATCTCTAAGTAATTTTCTCTTTTATTTTGTCACAATTCATTAAGTCATGGTGGCCCATCTCACCACATTTCGCACAACGTCGTGCAGGTTTTTTTAAATCCCTAGTCATTTTTTCTCTCCTTGAAACCAACCGACTACCAGATCCTTTAGTCTTGACAATATTCAGTGGGTGCACTTGGATAACATCTAGTCTCCTTGACCCGTAGAACTCCTCAATCTTTTTTTTTTCAGTATTAGATAATATTGCCCCCATCTCCAAATATGTTTTACCTCGTATCATCGATAGTGGCTGTAAGTGCATTGATCTAGTCAATATTACCCTCAACTCTCTGAACTAATCCAATAAAGGATGCGTACAACTTATTGAGAGCGTTGACCTTATCTTCCACATCTGTGTTCATCTAAAGCTCGTGGATCGAACTACCACTGATTTAAGTAATGAAATCTTCAACCACCTCTCTCCATAATACTTATTCATAATCAACTTCACATCCTTGTTCATTATCAGAAAGAATATGTGGTTGCATAATAGGCCGATCCTTCCAAACATTTTACATCCATGGTCATACAAACCTTGCTCCACATCATGCTTCACAATCTATGTGTTGTAAAGTTTGTCGACTACTTTGTATATCTCAATTTTATTTTCAACGAACTCCCCGCAACACGTTAGATATAACATGCATCTACTATTTCTTCTAAACCTTTTTTAGCTTGGTATCAGTGTAAATTGTAGCTGCGTGTTTATCAATAGACACCTTCATTGCCAAAGTATGGACAATTGTGGAATCCATGTATTTCAGTTTTGCGTTATGATTCCTTTGATCATCTAGGGTATGGTTGAAATTCATTATAAACTTTAGAAGGTTTAAATGGTGTACCTAAATCATAAATCATATGAATTTAAATAGATCAGCATATAATAAACCAAACAAAAATATATAATTAAACGACAAGCAGTATAACATATATGTCCGAGCAGTTTAGTAAATATATTCGAGCAACATATGAATTGAAATTGATCGGCATATAATAAACCAAACAACATTATACAATTAAACGACTAGTAGTATAACAAATATGTCCGAACAATATAGTTAATAAATTCGAGCAACATATGAATTTAAATTGATTAGCATATAATAAACCAACCTGCAGAATCTAATAAACTACAAGCAGTATAACATATATGTTCGAGCAGTATATCGTGTATACTCGAGCAGTATATTATTTCTGTTTGATTTGGTATAATATTTTAGCATTAAAGCATGTACGTTCGAGTGGTAAATCATATATATTTAAGCAGTAAAAGCTTTGTGTACCTTTTGAATGAACTATTTTCAGATTCGGATATCGACTTTATCCTTAGCAATGAACCTATCAGAAAATCTTTGAAACATGTAGGGACCTATACTCTCTTATCCCATACATGGTTTTGAACCATTCTTCGTTTCCAACCCAAAGTGTATTATGATCTTGTTCCATAATTCTTCAGATTCATCTAGTTCAATCAGGTTTGATCACACACATGATTTTAATTATTTCTTCAAATCTTCGTTTGCAAGAAGGTCTTTAGGAAATTTGTCGAACAGCTTCAACATGATATGCTACATGCACCAACAGTATCTGGTTTCGACAAGCACACATTTAATGGCAACTTTCATACCCAAGTCTTGACAAGTTATGATCAATTTAGGTCCTCCACACATATATTTCACAAACTGGCTGAATAACCATGAAAACGAGTCACCATCCTCATTGGTTAGCAACCCGGCTGCAAACATAACAGGCATGCCGTGGTTATTATTCTGGTTAACGGAGTAAAAATCATGCAATACCTATCATCAGTATATTGAGTGAGTCAGCATATAATACACAACAAATCAGTATATAGAACCTAAAAAGGTTGTACAATATGCTGAACTAGCAGTATAACACAAAATATATTATACTACTCGAACATGTATGCTATACTGCTCGACTATACATGCTATACAACTCGAACATGTATGTGTTACTACTCTTATATATATGTTATACTGCTCTACTTCATATGCTATACAGCTCGAACATGTATGATTTACTGCTCTTACATATATGTTATATTGCTCGAGTATACATGCTATATAGTTCGGACATGTATGCTTTACTGCTCTTATATATATTTTATGCAATGCTTGCGATTTTGTTATATATAGTTCTTTGGTTTATTATATGCCGATAAATTTAAATTTATATGCTACTTTGTATGTTAAGATGATTAGTCGTTCAGAATAACATATTAAAATTAAAGACTTACCTGTTCGTGTAGTATGTTGTGTCAAATGCCACAATATCACTAAACAAGTGGCAGTTTCTTTTTGAAACTGCACCACACCAAAAGAGTCGTTTTAATTTGTCTTAGTCATCTACCTCAAATTCATAACTGAATACCTCACATGTTTCATTCTTCTTGCGCATTTCATCCAACAATATTTGAGCATTTGTTCCTTCAATATATACTTTCATGTCCCGAGGGTAATTTCTAATATCCAATACAGTACACCCAACCGTTTCGTATCCCCCAGCAACTCAGTCAACAATTTGAATGTCAGAGTAGGATCAATGTTTGACTTGGCACAATCTACTATGAATTTCTGATGAACCTCAATCATAGGGTGATTATGTTCCTCAATAAATTGATTAATAATATAAGCACATGTCCACATTCGGTTACATACTTGAAAGCTACTCTCGCCTTACATTCACACCTTTTCGATGTGCGTCTACGTTTGTTGATAAATTCTTCGCGTGCATTCAAACCATCGACATCATCCGTCTTCTTCTTACCTTCCCTACTACACACTATGTACTGCCACGTGATCACTTCCCCCAAATGTTTGTTTCCATGTTTGCGGGTGCCAAAACCAACATTTGCAAACATGAATGTAAATTAACTAAAATGAAAAATAGTAAGAACATGCTCGCATCACAAACAACTTATATATTCGAGCAGTAAATTGTTTATATCTGAACATCATAACATTAATATTCGAGCAGTGTAACATATCTATTCGAGCATCACAACTTTTATGTTTGAGCATTACAACATATATATTCGATCAACACAGTTTTCATATTCGAGTATTACAAAATATATAATATTCAAGCAGCACATCATATCTGTTCGAGCAGCATAACATAAATATTTGAGCAGTATTATCATATTTACCCTATCAGTATAGCATAAATATTCAACCAGCACAATATAAATATTCGAGCAACATATCCAAATATTTGAGCAGTATTATCACATTTACCCTATCAGTATAGCAGAAATATTCGATTAACATAACTTATATTTTTGAGCAGTACAACGTATATATTCGAGCAGAATAACTTATATTTTGGAGCAGTACATCGTATATAATCAAGCAGCATAGCATGTATATTCTAACAGTATATCATTTATATTCAAGTATCATATCATAAATATCGAGCATTAAATCATGTTTGCTCTATCAGTATTGTATAAATATTCGAGCAACATATCTTATTTATTTGATCAATATGACATATCTATTCGAGTTGGATGACATATATATTTTATGAAAATCAAATTACAATTTACGATAAAACTGAGAATTCATAACTTCCATTGTTTGATACATAAAAATACACCAAAATACTCATCGATGAGCATGAAAAAGAAAAAATCTCTCAACAATCTCTAGAAAATAAACTACTCATACCTTGAGACGACTTTGTATTCCACATTGTTTGGTATATTACTCCATAAAACTATCCAACAAGTCGTCGACGATTGAAAAAAAAAACAAACTCCAGACAATCGCAATTTTATGATACTTCTTATTACTCTGGTTCGTGGAATGAAAGTATACGCATATTACCATATCTGGATAAATCCAAAAAGAGATCATGTGCATATCGTGTCATGGTCTGCGAAGATTTACCACAACTACATTCTCTTGCGAATGATGATAATACCCTTTTGCCGTTATTATTAATTAAATATGCCTTGCCATGTGGTATAATTATGTCTGATAGATGATTGATCTTGCGGCCCTTAATTGGTCTCGGTTAAGATATAAGATGTGGTTCAGTTTTGATCACACACACATATATGAAATTTTACCGAAATCGATATTTATCATCTAAACACAAATCACCAAATCGAATCTCAATTTCTTGATTATATTTGGTGCATCCATTCTCCTGATCAATTATTATCATATATAATGTTCATTGATTGAGATTTTTATTCAAGATGGAAGAAGAATTAAAATAGCAAAAAATAATTGTAAGGCAGAAAAAGGAAGGAAATTAGAAAAAAAAATAAAAAAAAAATTAAAAATATCTTTTTTTAGTGTGGCCAAAAGTCCAAAACAATACGTTCTTCGAATCCATAAATCAAAATAGTGAAAATTTCCCAAGTTACAGAAATCATAATCGTGTCACCTCATCGGAGACCCTTGGAAATTTCTTTTTAAGATATTTAATAAGTTAATGATACTATAATAGAACTAAATAATGAGATTTTAATATTTAAATGATGTTAAATTATGTGTTTACATTGTTAGGCTCAAGTCCAAGCATAGTTATAGTTGTGAGTTGTATAATTCATAACATTTTTTGTAAATGATAGTATTGAGTTAAATTTGATCTTCATAATTCTAAAAATGAATTATTATTTGATTTATCTCTATCTAAAATAATATAATGATATATTTGTCAAAATATAAAATAACATAAAAACATTTTGTCAAAAAGTCATTTCTGTATCTAAAATACCAACTTATTAAATATATTAATTCAATCATCTTTTATTACACTTGTGTGCAGTTTTCCTGCTTAAATACCTGAAAATCAAAGCCACACTTATTGCATGAAAAATACAGTTACGACAACGTGGAATGGGGCGTCGCAAATCACAAACCTCTCGCCTACAAATAACACCAAACATCACACAAATAAAATAATAATAACTCTAATTTCTAAATTATACCAAGTATAAGATTCAAAAACAAAGAAAAGAAATACATTATTTTCGGACCAAAAATACGAAATGCCCATACTGGAAAGGGCCCCACTCATCTCCTCCGAGTCTGGGCCCCACAGCTTGTCGCAATGCGTGTGAACGGCACGTCCGAAGATAAGTGCTCTACGCGTGCCAACTCCTCCTACACGCTTCCCTCGTGCGAAACCCTCCCCCTCTCTCCTCCGTCGCACCGCCGCCGTTGGCCTGCCGAGATTTTTAATACGTCCCGTGAATTCCGGCCTTCCGGCCGCTGTCTTCCTCTCCGGTCAGTTGGCTCGCCGGAACTCGGGGTGGATAACTTTCCGACTGCGCTTGTCTGGATCCACTGAGATCTTTCTGGAGAGCGTGGGACGACGTCGGAAGTGAGTTAAAAAGTTTGCTGAACTGTTTAATGAGCTGAATTATGTTCAATTCCGATGGATTTATAAGGTTTTGGAAACATTGAGATTTCTGTTCTGGATTGATTAGTATTATTGCTGATTTGTTTTTAGCTGATTTTTGGGTTTAGAAAGTTAGCTGAAGAAAATGAGTTATTATAGTGATATACATGTTTCTCGCCGTATTCTTGCTACTTAAACTTGAAGAGCAATGCTGCAGCACATTCATTGAAGCAAATGCTTCATTAGGAGAATTTATTGTGGAACAACAGAAACGGTGATGTTCAATATGTGAAAATGCTAGTAGACCTATATGTATGGAAGTTTCAAAGTTTGGCTGTACAATTTATCTTCGAGATATGCAGTTCTAAGGATCTCTGTTTTACATGTCCAGACACTTAGGCATTTATATATATATATATATATATATGTATGTATATGTATTGGCTACATCCGTTCTTTATGAATCTGATTCTATTGACTTTGTTTGTTGTGTTTCTATTGTATAAAATTAAGCCGACCGGTCGGAGATCCTGAGTACGAATGCAAACACTCGCGTTCCATGGAAAGTATGGCACAAGTAAACTATATTTAAGGTGTGAAGGTGGAGGTGCCTTCGTCAGCATGACTACTTACTGCAAAACCTGTGCCTCCTCGAGGAGAATATAACAAAGAGATACAAGGAAACTGAAAAAGCTGATGGCAGCAGAGATGCAGAGATTTGGCACAAGTGAAGACGATGATGATGAAATGGGGATGGATGTGAAGGAGGAAGATGATGATGACGACGAAGATGAAGAGAAGAACATAGTAACCCCAACTATGGTGGGTGTGGATGTCGGTGTTTTGTCAGCAGGGGGTAGTAATAGGTATGTAAATCATCAGCAATATCAAGATCCGCCTACTCCGCAGGTAGGAGGGGCTCGAAGGTGTAGGCCTCAGGAAGAGAAAGAGAGAACAAAGCTTCGGGAGCGACAGCGTAGAGCGATCACAGCGAAGATATTGGCTGGGCTTCGTAGGCACGGAAACTACAATCTTAGAGTCAGAGCTGATATTAATGATGTAATTGCTGCTTTGGCTAGGGAAGCAGGTTGGGTTGTTCTTCCAGATGGGACCACCTTCCCTTCCGGAGCACAGGTACCACTATTCTTGCTGTGCTTTTTTTTTTTTTTTGTGAATTTACACTTGTAGGAATATAAAATTCTTGCTTGCTTGATTTACAGTGTTAGTACTGTTTTGCATTTTCTTATTCTAAATTCTTGTATCATATGAATGTCTTCTATATTTAATTATTCACTAAGTTGGATGTCCCTTGTTAAACATTATAGCACTGGCACATGGGTGATGTTTAGTGTGGGATCCCTCGATTGATTGGGTAGGGTTTTTGAGATGCAACCCAAGAACTCTGAGATTTGAGGTTAAAATGGAAGAAACTAGTAAAGGATTCTTCCAGCTGTTAAGGGTTCATTTCAATTAAAATATCATTGTTCTCTTTTACCCAATATATACTAATGTGAAATCAAATTTCTTCTATATTTACCTTGACATGTTTGACTAAGCATGCTGTAATATGTGCAACTGGGGCTGCCTTTAAGCTGAAGCAGAAATATCCAAGCTTGTTTCCGCATCTGACACTCGAAGTTGAAGTGGAGTCTGTGTATTCTAGTTGTATGAATAACAATGCTTGTGAAACTGGTTTTGCACTAATTTCATTTAAATATCCAACAGAGCACCAGACCTACTGGTGCGGCACAAAACACAGCTGTGACATCATCTGCTTCACAAATGCCAGCACAACATACTTCTCCTACTTCCTTGAGAGGCATCTCCCCAGGCTATAAAAGCACTGTTGATTATAGCTCGGGTCACTTGAAAGGTGTTTTTGTGCCAACTTCATCTCCTTATGATGTATCCTCCAGCACTAGAAGTCAAACATCAGCTATGATTGGGGATGGAGGAGAGCTACCAAATGATCCTCTTCTTGGAGGTTCAATTGATTCAGTTGACACCAGGCAGGCAAGAGTCCTGGCTTCTCTAGATTAAATTCTTACACTAGCTTCTGAATTTACTTCTTAGGTGCATTATATAGTTGCCTCGGGATATCACATGACAATTTGTCCTGAACATTGATTGCATTTTTAGTTTGTCCGCTGTGCTTCCTTTTCATTTTTATTTTCATTTTGATTGGTTTTCTATTTCCCTAGGTTGTCGACATGCCATCAAAACTACAGCGGGATTTTTCTGGTACCTCTTATGTTCCAGTATATGTTATGCTGCCAGTGAGTAAGCTAATTTTAATGATCCATCACCTTACTTTTGACATATAAGGGTCCAATTTTACGTGGTCCTATAAAGTCAATATATTATTGTTTACATATTGACTATTGGAGAAAATGACATATACTCTTGGAGATGTTTTAGGCTTGTTTTTTTGGTCAAGTGATTCTTAGAGCACCAATTCATTTTGGCTGTTGTGGGTTGTCATTTAGATGAACTTCAGCTTAGAAGAAAATTGTTAACGCGCTAAACATTTTGGTGCCAGTTGGGTGTCATTAACATGAAATGCGAGCTTGTTGATCCGGATGGTCTAGTGAAGCAATTGAAAATCCTGAAATCAGTTCATGTTGATGGTATTATGGTTGACTGCTGGTGGGGTATAGTTGAAGCGCATGCACCTCAGGAGTACAACTGGAATGGTTACCGGAGGTTATTCCAAATGGTGAAGGAGCTGAAAATGAAGCTGCAGGTGACTTTGCATGTCGCTGACTACTTAGCATCTAATTATAACATCTGTTTCTCATTCCTACTTCTACATACTTCTACATGCTTCATTCAGCATATATACAAAAGAAGTCTTAATGTTCAGAATTTTCAACTGTTCAAAGATGCCAAGAGTTTCTTAGATTTTGTTTCATGTAGAGAAATGAGTTTATTGAATCATAAATCTCATGAATGAATATTGCATCACTTGGACCAAGTAACTTTGAAAAAATATATCTGGAGAGCACTTTTTTGAATATTTATATATTAATGAGAATATTCAGCCTATCACATTGGTGGTTAAGAGTCTAAGGTACTCTAGATAAGTACACTACTGTTTGCAAGGTAGTACATAAGACATGCTACTTTGACCTATTTGTTGTTTCTTATGTTTATTTATGGTGAACTTCTTCTACCACTGGTTAAGATTTAATATGATAACAGGTTGTTATGTCCTTTCACGAATGTGGAGGTAATGTTGGGGATGATGTGTGCATTCCCCTGCCTCACTGGGTCGCTGAAATAGGTCGAAACAATCCAGACATATTTTTCACGGATAGAGCAGGAAGGCGGGACCCAGAATGTCTGTCTTGGGGGGTTGATAAAGAACGAGTTTTAAGAGGTCGAACTGCTATAGAGGTGATGACTTGATATGAACTAATGGTGTTTATTTCGCTTTTGTGAACTGTTTACAATCCGAATATTTCTCTAGCATGTCAGTTTCCTGTCCACGTTTTATTTGCACTTGTTAATTAGCAGAAGAAAGGAGAACCGAAGCTGCTGCAAAACTGCAAAGCTTTTTACTTGTATTTTTCTAGTGAGTTTCTCTTTTGTCTGATGGTGATTTGGTGCCTGGTTTCTAGAAGCTGTGCTTTCTTAAAGTTATACCTTATGTTCACCCACCAGCTAGAAACTTGATTTGTCAATAGGAAAAAACTTGTCCTAAAAAATTGACTCCCAAGCTACATCAACAAAATCATTAAGATGGCTGTGATGTTATTTGTTAAGCAATGCTCTAATTAACTAGCTTGGGCATTCCATTGATCTTATGATTTGCTTAACTGCTGTAGGTCTACTTTGATTGCATGAGAAGCTTTCGGGTTGAATTCGATGATTTTTTTGAGGATGGTGTCATATCTATGATTGTAGTTGGACTTGGTCCATGTGGAGAGCTGAGGTACCCTAGTAACCCTGTAAAGCATGGTTGGAGATACCCTGGCATCGGAGAATTTCAGGTAATCGCATTTTATAAATTCGTTCCTAATACTGCACTTAGGACAACCCTGTAGGACAGAAGTGGTATGGTAATTCTTGTACCCCCCGCAGCTTCTGAAGGTGTTGAGATATACTAATTTAAGATATCTTGTATGAACATGATATATAATGTATCAGACAATCTAATATATATTGCTCTATTCCCAGTGCTATGATCAATATATGCTGAAAAGCCTGCGGAAGGCTGCTGAAATTAGAGGTCACTCTTTCTGGGCTCGAGGACCGGAAAATAATGGTTCTTACAATTCACGGCCCCATGAGACAGGATTTTTCTGCGACGGGGGTGACTATGATAGCTATTATGGCAGGTTTTTCTTAAGTTGGTATTCTCAGGTTTTAGTTGAGCATGGTGATAGAGTGCTTTCTCTTGCCAAGTTAGCTTTTGAAGGGACACAAATTGCTGCAAAGGTGAGCTCCTTCCATATGTCTCGATCTGATTATCTCTGTTCCCATTTTTTTTCCACCTTCGCTATAAACTAACAATTATTTCCTTATGTACCATATATGCTTCATATGCAGATATGATTTAATCTGACCATCTTTGCCAGTATCAATTGATTGATGAGGAAATTAGGCTCTTTTTGTTCAAGCATGATTCTCTATCTAAAAACTTTGTCGTATTTTGATATTTGAGCAGATGTCCAGCATGCACTGGTGGTACAAGACAGCTAGTCATGCCGCTGAATTAACTGCTGGATTTTATAATTCTAGCAATCGTGATGGCTATGCTGCTATCACGGCAATGCTGAAGAGGCATGGTGCTACTCTATGCTTTACATGTTCTGAAATGAACATGATGAATCAGAACACCGACCTCTCCGAGTCCTTGGCTGATCCCGAAGGATTACTTTGGCAAGTAAGCAAGCGTTAGCAACTCGGGTTTTGATATATTTCCATCTATATCCTAATGCCATTTTCTTCAGAAAGAACTTTCTTCACATGCAAGGCAGAATTTTATTAACAATTGTAGCATTTCATTTTGGAAATACACATCATTCTCCAAATCCTGTACTAACTGCTGGATTGCGATTTAGGTTCTGAATGCTGCCTGGGATGCCAGTATATCAGTTTCCAGTGAAAATTCTTTTGTGTGCAATGGCAGAGAAAGGTTTAGTTATTTATTGGAAAAGGCAAAGCCCATCAGTGACCCCGATAGGAGGCATTTTTCTTCTTTTACCTATTTGAGGCTTAGCCCACTTCTCATGGAAAGACCAAACCTCATTGAATTTGAACGGTTCGTCAAGAAAATGCATGGTGAGTTACTGTTACATCCTTAACATATGTTGAGAATGCATCATATTCTAGTATACATCTCTACATGTGTTCTTACTGGAATTAGATGTAAACACCTAAAAGAAGTCTCGTAGGCTCACATGTGTTATGTATCATCTAGATCATCTCAAGGTTGAATAGTGATATCAGCCATTTTAGTCTACATTCTGAAACATTAGCTAGCCTGTCTGATTTCATTAGTCATTGCAGGTTATATCAGAAACAGCCTATTATAGTTTCTATCCTTTTTCATGTGCTAACTGAAGACGCATTCTATTGCATCAAGATTGACATCTGAGCATTCTAGTAGAACTTTTGTCTTAAATATTCACAAACAGATCAAACCTGCTGTCTAAACCGATTATAGATCTTACCAAATATAACGGTGACCATATTATCTCTCTCTTGTCACATAATTTGCAGGGGAAGCTGTTCTCGAGTATCAGACGTAGTTTCAAGCTTGAGAGTAAGACTACTGACTTAGCTTTCTAATATAGCTCCTACGTACACATCTGTAAAGGAATGAACTAAACGATTTTTAGAGGACTGATCGATGCTCTCCATAGTGTGCTAAGTTAAGCCATAGAAATCAGTCCCATGGAAATGATTTGAATGTAATCTGTATGCATTGAAGAAAACTGTGCAAATTAACTTGTACAGAATGGGTAATATATTTATGCTTCAACTTTAGCCATCTTACTGCTGTTGTATGCTCTTTTCAACGAGTTTAATTTACAGTATGCAGCGTTTTCTTCTTTATGTATCATTTTTCGTTCTTACATCTATAGTTGTGAACTAAAATATAAAACCAGAGCTTGCTTAAAGTACGTAACGTGGCTTCAATTTATTTTGGCTTGATATGTGTTCCATTTTTGTAGGTTTTTGCTTCAATGAGATGTAAAATTACGCTTAGCTCAGTTTGTACTTTTACTTCTTAAATGGAATTAATTGTTCCTATTAATTTTAAAACACGAGTTAAACAAAATAATGGAATATATAATATAGTATTAATATGCTGAATTAGCCATTAAGACAGTCAAAAGTAAAAAATTAGCAGATAAAAAAAATTATAACTAATTTTTTGATCTAGGGATGAAAACAACCTTGAATTTTCAATCAAATTTTTGTTAATTACATTTTTTATATTTCATTCTCATTTTTAATTTGATTCATTCTGCATTTTGAAACAGAAAGTACAATTCCTTCTCTACTTTCATTTAGGTTTGACAAATCGTACATGTCATGTAGTTACGATAGTGATACAATACGATAAAGCCAAACCTAATATGACATGAACACAATAGCAATATGATTTAATTTGTGTTGACATGCCACGATAACGACCTAATAATAACACAACTTGGTAGCCATACAAACTCTAAATTCTCAAATTTAAAAGGCTAATAATCAAATAAACTCTAAATAAACTAAGAATTATAATAATTAATTATAAAAATAATAATATTAATGATGATGGGTTACACGAAATTATTGTGTCCTTTGCGTCGACACGATAAGAATACGAATGCGATAAGACTTGACATTAACCTATTAATTTCATATGTGTTCATGTCGTGTCGTATCCAAAATTGTTAGTTCTACTTTCACTATTTCTCAACACGAAAAAAACTCTAGTTCTTCCACCACAGTCTACCGCCGCCTGCCGCCTCTCTCGCAAACAGCAGTAGCAAACCCTAGCCATTGTTCATGCCACGACCATACCATAAATTCAGCGACCATACCATATATTCGGCAGCCAAACCGACTTATCAAAATTGCATGGTACGAAATGTTCTATTCGTAGGGATTCCTCTTGAGAACAAGGATCTGAAATGCCTTGCTTTTATCGGTGGATGGTATTTATTGTAAATGGATAAAAATAGGGCTGCTTATCCGGCCGGTTCGGTTCTAACCGAACCGGTTGGCCGGTTAACCGGAACCGAATAAGAGCCAAAAAACGGAACCGGAACCGAACCGAATAACATAATCGGTTAACCGAATAACCGGCCGGTTATTCGGTTAACCGGAACCGGTCACAATAATTAAAAATTTTAAATTTGAAATCTACACTCAATC